>VUQI01009485.1:2728-13724 GCA_015106735.1 Paratilapia polleni
TTGTCTTCTGTCTCTTTTACTCTCTGCCACTTACTTTTTGCTCAGTGTTTTTCTTTCCTTCTTTCTTTCTTTCTTTCTTTCTTTCTCGTCTTCTCTTCTTCCCTCACATTATTGTGCAGTCTGGTGCTGCCACCTTTATAACAGACCAGAGTGGTAGACCAGGAACCAGGCCTCCGATCTGTTAAGAAAAGTCTACACCATCCTCTCAAGTCCTGTACCTAGAACAGGAGCTGAGAAACTATTATGCTCTCTCCAGTGGCATTTTTGGCAGTCAAATATGCTTTGAAGCAATGAGGTGTTGGGACATTTGCAGTGATGAATGGCAATGCTGCAGGCTAATTCTTACAGACAGGTTTTCCATCAAGTCATTTGTTTTGAATTCTCTGCAGTTCATAGCAATTACTGACAATGATTCCATTGATTAATATGAAAAGATTTTACTCAAAGCTTTACCTGACATGTTTTTGTTGGCAGCAGAATTTATTAGTACAAACAAAATGAAGGGCATTTTACATCCTTCATTTCCAATGAGCTACTGTCACTAATGACAGACTACCGAATTCAAAGTATGAATCTGTTGCCACAATGTGTCATATGTCATATGGAGTGCAACTAGTGAGTGCTCCAGCGATGCTCAGTTGGAGTCATTTGTTTAGTTTTGGGTCGCACATCACCATCTGCTAGTATCTCCTCCTGTGCCGCCATAGCCTGGTCGTACTCGACAGTATGTTTTGACTCAAGTCGTGAAACAAGTTTGTTGTTTCGACCTTTAATGAGAACAGTTTTCTTGCATATTTTGCAAAGTATTGTGCTTTGTTGGAGGTTGTTTAAGTAGCTCCCTTTTTATGTACTACATTGTCATTGGAGGCTGACACACTTCTCTCGCTCACAGACATGTCTGGGCTTGTGTCAATGTTCTGTACACCAGGAAACATGAACGTATGGAGATGCTATATCATTGATATCACAAGATGACACTTTCTAGTCATATAAAATTTATATTGGTACCACAGACAATAGTGGCACAGCCCTACATTACAGTAACTACTGCTACTTCCATCATCTATACTGTCTATAGTTGCATGTAATCCTCAAAAGGATGTTTTTAGGGCATTAGGAAAACTCTGTAGACACTAGTGGTGGGGGGAAAAAAAATCAATACAGCATAATATTGCGATATTTTGTGTGGTGATATTGTATCGATACAGGGACACCAAATATCAATATTTTATTAAATTTATTAAAATACTCTGGGAATAGTATGAACAAGTGGGTTCATCTCATGCACCATCCTGAGATAACGTTAGCCGAACAAACTCACATTAAATCGGCTCAACCGAAAAACCATCCAACACTGGACACACTTAGCTTGACAAAACGATCTCCTAATTCAGAGCAAGCTAATGGCTCCATCACACTAGAGTAAAGATATGACGGCAACATCCTTGCAACTAGGAAAAATTGGTAGCTGCCTGGTGATTGCATTGAATTTTTTCACATTCTAACTTTATCTTATTAGATAAAACAGATGTTGACAAAGTTTAAGTTTGAGGACATAATTTGCGGTCACAAAAAAGGTGATAAATCGCAATATATGCTATTGCAATACTCAGCATATCGCAAAATGTTAAAAATGGCAATAATTTTGTATCGTGAGTTAAGTATTGTGATAATATCGTATCGTGGGGTCTCTGGTGATTCCCACCTCCAGTAGTCACAAGCTTGAGTCCACATGAATGCTAATGCTCTTCGTCTGCTTAATGTGTAAAATAATGTCCTGTCTCCTAAACCCTGTAACTCAGAGGCAGAAACAGGTAAACTGATGCAGATGTTTGGCATAGCAGACAGACGGACTTGATGCACACTCACCATGTACGTACACATGTAGCAAACAGTAGGTCTATGTTGTTAGGACATGCATGTGCGAGGTAGACAACTGTTTTTGGTTAAGAGAGATATTTTGTCTGTTCTGCGTCCATCTTCCTGTCCTTTCCAAACAGTATGATGCTGTTTATTCTCTGCTTTGCTGCACTGGATTTCCTTTGGGTTTTTTTTGTTTTTTTTCCATCTCTCTCCATCTGTTGTTCTATTTTTCTCTCCTCTCTGCCTCGATAAATTCCAGGTCATCTCCAGACAAGAGGCAATGCGAGGCCACATCCCATTTTCACATTAACATCCTTGTAGAGCTTTTCCACCCATAATGAATGCATCCAGATAAGTTTTGATGCTTTTTTTTTTACTGTCAGCACTGTCACTATTTGATGTGCTATGAACTGTTCAGATACCAACAACAGTTACCTTGAGGTTTAATGCAGTCGCTAGCTCTGCACAGATAAAAAGACTTGTCTTCCTGTGCAGACTGCTTCATCAGAAATATGTGGGTGTGAATTAAAGTGCAGGGGGTTAGAGTTTGAATATACGCAGGTCTACGTGGTTTTCCTGCTTGTGAGAGTATAAAGCTGCATCCCCACGGGCCACATGTCAATCTACAGTAGGAAACACTTGATACCAGGAGCCTATGCCAATCCTTTAATCTCTTAATGACGTTCATAGGAGACATTTTTTTTTCATTGTGAAACAGATCTGAGACTTTTGGATTATGCAAAACCAGGAGTGCAGGAATTGTAGCTGTGGATTTTAACTTCCCGCTTCTGCCCTGGTTTCGAGTTGCCAATTAAATCTCTTCTGCTTAGATGGCTCAGTAGTTGAGAGAAATGATTGTACTTAGAGGCAGACCTGACCTCTGACCTGCTCTGAATGTTTGGGCTTCTGTTTATCTTTGTATAGTTAAGCAGCTTTTTCTATGCTCTTCCCCTATGTATTAAGGCAAAAGGACATTCTACCAGTTCTATCAGAACCAAGCATATTTCTAAGCATATAAGCTTTCAGATATTTTATTTTATTGTTCTTCAACATTAATTGTTGGGGAGTTTAAATTATTAGAAAGTAATGGAAAAATCCAGTTCTTGCAGTTGAAAGGAAGCATTTCTCTCCCTGCTGTTATCAAATGTTTGCTTATAGAGAATTGATGGGTTTCTCTCTGTATATTTGTCAGTTATTTTCCTTACAGCAGAAAGAACTCTGAGAAGGCTGCTGTTGCAAAATTGTTGCACTATAAATAAAAGTGAATAAATACTGTAAAATGACTCTTTAAGCCTCTATTAGGTAGTATTACCTTGACCCCATTGTTAAGGGAGAACAATAAAGCTCTACTACAAGTACTAAAACTTGCCTTTATAACATTTATTCATATTTTTAATGTACCATGTGTTGAACCAGATTAGCTAACTGAATTTCTTTGCAAGAAATGATGCACAGTAAAGGGTTTTTTTTCCTAAATTTTGCTCCACAGGTAGTCAACATTATTCACTGGCAGATGTTGCAGCGTATGAGTGCATGGTTTCATATGCGCACTTTAGGACATAGGAAGCCAGGTCAGCTTCTCAGTTTCATGACATGAAAATCTGCTTTTTTAGTGACATATTGCCTAGAAAAGCTGGTCCTAAAAGTTTTAAAAGAAGTTAGTTTTTGGGACAGGTGTGTGAACTGGGGTATAGATGACGGTACGACATCTAACCTGATGTTTATCTGTCATGGTTCTCACACCTATCATGCTGTAGCTGACAAACTGGAGTAGGGTGAAATGGGCTGCAAAGTAGTCGGGCCCTTTAGAGGAATGTGAGGCATTTCCTAGCCTACAGTGTAGCTGTGAGACAGGCTGAATACAGCACGAGGATTTTTTTGTTCATTTTAATTCTAGTGCTTTAGGTAACTGCTTTTGATTGCACCAGTGTCCTCATGGTAAAGTTTAAGCATAAATATTGCAGACTGACTCATTATGGCATAAAAGCAAATGACATTTTATTCTTTCTTCTATAATTTGTGGTGGTATGTGACATTTGAAACATCAGTAAATTACTGCATTCATATTTACTGTAAACAAATGAATTTGTCAATAAAAAGCTTTGCACCTTCATTTAATAATTTTCAATTGTTTTGCAAGGTCTGCCACCAGATCATATTTGACTTAGCTGTTTTATGGCACAGAGGGAGATTGCTTTAGAGGGCAAGGTGAGGGCACTGGTTTGCTTCTAAAATGGATGAGAGGCTCTTGAGAGTTTCTGTGATGGCAGATAGTGTACAGATTCAAAGGCAGATGGAAAAATTACTTTAAAAACGTTCATCTTATTCTGTGAATGAGAAAACCAAGCATCGCTGGGGAGTTGGATAGAAGGTTTCAAAGGCATCTTTGTGACAAGACAAGAAGGTTTGGACTAAAACGTGGTCTAAATCAGTTTGTCTTTTTTTAAATTAATTTGAAAAAAATTTAATTAATTAATGTCACAGGGGCAAGTTTACATACACCCATACAGTAGCTTTATGTAGCAGCTCCACTTGTGTGTGGGTTTCTTTTTTGTGGTTTTCTGTGTGTGTGTAAGTGGGCGGGAAATGTGCCAGCACCCCTGCACACTGATGTGCGTTGAGGTGTAGCAGCACAGTGGCTGATTGACTAATGAATTGCTCACTGTCATGTAATCTGCGGTAATAAGATGAAAGACAGACACCACAAGACAATCAAAGCAGTGTTTAAACAGATGGTTTTAACTCATTAAGACCTCCCACTGTGAGTCTGTCAGTGCATTTTGGAGCATAATCAAACACATACGTGAACAAACTATAGATTGATGTTAGAATTTGGAAAAGTAACCAATGTTGTAGCATATAAACAGACAGTCAGTGGCGAACCTTAAAGCAGATGGGCTACAGCAACATTTAAAATGTTGTAAGGCTTCATTGTAAGAATGCACACAAACTTGGCTTTCTTGGTGGCTCACACAGCGTCATGTAACAGTTTTAGTTATGTGACGCTGTGTGATATTGGCCCGACTGATTTATCGACAGGCCAGTATTATTGACCGATATTAGCTATTTGTTGATCTATTGGTGTCAGCATTTATAACGGACGATAAATGAAATTTTAAAAATTAAAGAAGAGATGGGGGAAACACCCTTCAACCGTGTTATAAGTGTTGATGTTGCATAGTTTGTCCACCAGAGGGCATTTTGCAACTTCCCTGTTGGCAACACACGTGCTTGGAATGCCACAAACAACAACCAGCTTATTTGGGAAATCCGTTTACGTTTTGTGTGTCTGAAAGAAAAAGAAAAATTGTCCAATGTATCAGATTGTCGGATTTTTAAATCTCCATCGGTTTTGGTATTGGTCTTAAAAATCCTATATTGGTCAACGGTGTGGCCTTTTTCTCCCCACAAATCCCATCCTTACTTTCCTATGCATGGTAAATAGAATACAATAATTAATATCTGATTGAATTCACGATTAATTCAATATTAAAGACAAGTTACTTTATAATCTATACAAATTATATTTTGCAGTGTTTTTACTTTATCAGTCAGTTCAGACTTGAGTCTCACTTACTTGCTTGAGCCCAGTTGTAACTTATCTGGGCAAAATCATTTTGCATCAAGGTCAACTGCTTCATTTAACACATGGTGAGCAGGAGGAAAAACTAAAAGCAGGCCTAAAATATTGTATCAGTGAGAGGAGGTAGTCGCTTAGATTATGGACATTATTAACAAGCGAGCACAAAGCGAGCACAAAGACTTTAAAATGTTAAATTCATATGATTAATTTATTAGTGCTGTTTCAGATATGTTGCATTTAGACTTTCAGTGTTGTGAACATGCAGCCCAGGACAAGATTTAGCAATGGGCCACAACTGAGACTTCTGTGGTGAATAGTCTTTTCTGTCCAGCGTTCAGCCTCAGTTAGGCTGTCAAAATGTTAAATATGGCTGCATCCCCATAGTCATGTGGTGTAAGGAATAGGGGAATCAACACAAAAGTTGAAATCTTGTCCTAACTGTGTATAAGGATCTATAGTACTTTAATATATTTTACTGTAAATCTTCTGTACAGCACAGTACCATTATATTTTTACAGTAAGAAACCGTTGTTTTAGAGTAGAGCATGTACACTTTAAAACAAAAAAAGAAAAACATATAATGCTGGTAAATTTAGAAAATCAGGAAGTCAAAAAGTCAACATAGAGTTGTAATTAAAATGTTTTGGCGAGGAAAGAGATAAATGTTCCTCTGTTTTCTCTGTTGATGTCATTCATCATTTCTTGTTTTTACTTCCTCACATGACTGAGATTCTTTTTCTGTTGCAGCAGATGTTTAATCATTTATTAGTGTTCGCTTGTAGAGGTAGTAGCAGATTAGAGAAACATACACATACACTCATCATCCAAACTCTGCAAACAAAAAGGAAATGACCTACTGTGTTATGACTAACATCTGGCACAGATGAGAGCCCAGAGCAAATGTAGTCCCTTTGTAGGGGGTTGAGATGGAGGGTAGGAGGATAGAAGCACACAGCATAACACCCTGCTAATCTCTGTGACCTACTCATGCTTTGTTACATAATGATAAAAAAAAACAAAACAATAATTACAAAACATTTTGATGTACAGTTTTTAGAAGCTTCCAGAAGCAGGATTTTCATGTGCAAAGGGATGTGTAGGAATAGTTGAATGCAATGAAATGGCAGTAAATCAGGAAAGCACTGCCCCGAGAAGAAAAACTACTTTAACACTGAAGTTAAAATGGGCCCAGTGGTGCTGTTCAGCAGGATGTAGTGCCTATTAGAGCAGAGCGGTGCCAGTGTAATAAAGTACAAACCCTCGTGGGCTGTCTGAGTTTTAATCTTATGCTGAGTTCCATACCAGTTAACTTGGAAGTGCACTGATAATTGTCAGTTTTACAACACATCCTTGCTGGAGAACAAAGGAAACAGCAGGGCTCTTCACTAAATATACCATTTATCTGTCAACTAAAAATAAACATTGGACTTGAAATTTAACTGTTATCTGGCTTCATAAAAAAGAACATGCACAAATAAAACCCAAGTAAACACTTCACTTCCACTCATCGGACACTTTATTAGGTACACCTTGCTAGTACCAGGATCCTCTTTTGACTTCAGAACTGCCTTAATTCTTTGTGGCATAGATTCAATAAGATGCTGGAAACATTCCTCAGAGATTTTGGTCCATTCCAATCCGTTTCACCAAATCCCAAAGGTGACTGTGGAGGCTATTTCAGCACAGTGAACTCATTGTCATGTTCAAGAAACCAGTTTGAGATGATTTGAGCTTTGTGACATGGTGTGTTATCCTGCTGGAAGCAGCCATCAGAAGATGGGTACACTGTGGTCATAAAGGGATGGACATGGTCAGTAGCAATTCTCAGGTAGGCTGTGGTGTTTAGACAATGCTCAACTGGTACTAAGGAGCCCAAAGTGTACCAAGAAAATATCCCCCACACCACCACTAGCCTGAACTGTTGATGCAAGGCAGGATGGATCCATGCTTCTGACCCTACCATCCGAACGTCACAGCTTCCATTGTCCAATTTTGGTGAGCCCATGCGAATTGTAGCCTCACTTTCCTGTTCTTAGCCGACAGGAGTGACACTTGTTGCGGTCTTCTACTGCTGTAGCCCATCTGCTTCAGGGTTTGACATGTTGTGCATTCAGAGATGATCTTCTGCATACCTTGGTTGTAACGACTGTTTTTTTGAGTTGGTGGCCATTCTTCTCTGACCTCTGACATCAGCAAGGCATTTTCACCCAGAGAACTGCCGCTCACTGGATATTTTCTCTTTTTTAGACCATTCTCTGTAAACTCCAGAGATGGTTGTGTGGGACAATCCCAGTAGATCAGCAGTTTCTACTCAGACCGGCCCATCTGGCAGCAACAACCATCCCATGTTCAAAGTCACTTAAATCATCTTTCTTCCCCATTCAGATGCTCAGTTTGAACTTTGGCCGGTTGTCTTGACCATGTCTACATGCCTAAATGCACTGACTTGCTGATACATAATTGCATTAACAAGCAGTTGAAGAGATGTAGCTAACAAAGTGGCTAGTAAGCGTATTTCAGCCTGTTGGACCAAGACACATTTTTCTCAACTGTTGTTGTTCAGTGGCAGTATTGTGATTTGATTCGTCTAACCAGCTTTAGGCAAAGCAGTCTATAAAAGTTCCAATGAAACTGGCTTCAACCAGCCGAAGAATTTTATTGGTTTTCTATGATCCAAAGTATGTGGAAGTACAGTCATGTTGGTATTAAAGCATGGCCACAAAATGCAAATTTATTTAAATCAAATGGAGTCACTGTGATTTGTGGATTTGCTTCCAGCGATGAAGAAATTTTTGATACCAAATTTAACCAGACACTGTTGACCATCATGGGAAAGTGAGCCAAGGAGAAGACAGTTCTTGGAGTCACTGATACAGATACATTTTGTTATACATCTTGTGTCCTAGCGACCAAGCTAAGCTAGCAAGCTTGCTTACTTTTAAGGACTCTAAGATCTTTGTTTTTCCTCTTCTATAACTCACTGCTGAATGAAATTGTGCACAATTATGGATAAAATGCCAGAGGCACTAAATGGACCATTGAAGAGAAAATAGAAAAGAAGCTCAGATGGATGTTGCCAGGTCTGTGTGACAAAACCAGCCCAATGGAAACAATGACAAGTAACGTAAAAACCAACCCAGTGCCCAGAGTTTATTCTGGAAGGTAGGCACTAGTTGAGCTGTGGCTGTTTTAACTGAATGTTGCTTGCCTGGTTAGCAGGTATGGCAGCGGTTGGGTTGGCAGTTCACCAAGTGTAGTAGTCAATTTGTCACTGTGTTTCTAAAGCTAAATATTATTCAGAGATGCATGTGTTAAATTAACTGAGCCTTGACATGAAAGAGGCTGATTTAAATACAGCCCTTTGATTTAAATATAGCAGGTTGTATTCAAGATTTTTGGTGCCATCCTGCAAAAGCCCCAACCAGTTTTCTGACAGTACACTGAATATTAAAAAGCAGAGTAAATGAAAGTCTTGTGCACTCAAAGAGGAGCAGATAAAGAAAGAAAAAGAACAAAGAGGGGGAGAGATTTAGAGAATAAAAAGGAGATAGAATAGAGTGTGGGCTGCTTAACATGATGAGCCATTGAATATCAATGCTTATTGACATGCAGTCACGGTAGGTTTCCATGCCACAATGACTGGTTGCCTCAGCCTCAAAGACCAGAATCGGGGAGCAGTGTCGGGAGAAGTCTTGCTTCGGTGCCAAAGGGATGCCTTTGTTTTATTCTGTCTCGGCACGTCAGGAAATGTCACCCTATGTAAAAATGGGTCCAATTACACCACCATTCTGCTACAGTCCCCTATAGGCACAACAGGCTGTGGTGGTGGTGCACAGAAGGTCATATTTCCTTTGAGGTAACAGTTATTTTGACATGACTGGAGGTGTTATTGTGACACAAAATGGGGGTTTTGATGACAAATTTATGTCAAATTGAGAATTTCTTTCAAGTTAATAAAAAACCCCTTTAAATGTTCTTTCTTGCTATCATAAATAGTATGCCTCCAGAGCCAGAGATTTTTTAATCTCAGCCAGAGATTTTAAAATCTCTGTCATAAAAGAAATGTGAAGGCTCAGTACTGGCCGGTATGATTATGTGACAGTAACTTTTACTTTTTCTTTGAGATTGATTCTTTGATATCAATAGTGTCATGAGCTTCCTGTTGATGACACTATTGCAGCAGTACCTCTGTCCAATCAGAGGGCAGTATGAGCTTCTGTGGATGAACAGCAGGGCAATGTCATGTGGCATACAGCACAGGGATTACATACCCTAATCTGCCTGTCATGAAAAACCCAACTAGAGGAAAAAAAAAGGAGAGAGATCAAGATCATGGAATAACAAATTGTGGCTGTTACCAAACAAGATGAAAAATGGGGATATTGATTTTGGATCACACGGCACCTTCAGCGATGTGGAGACCTGCACAAACCTGACATGAGGGGGCTGAAGCAAGGGCTGTAAAGTGAGTGTTTGTATACTACATGGATGTGAGTGGTTGTGTAGGTTTGCTGAGCATATTCAGGCCTTATTCTAAAAGTGCATGTCAGAGTGCCTGAGTTCATGTCAACGTGCACACACACACAGTGAGTATCACCACTAAAAAATAAGCAAAGGATGTGGTGGAGTAAAGGATTCTAGTGAAGGCTTCTATTTGCAGGGGTGTGTTTATAAAAGAACGCAGAGGCTCCTTCATGTGACCGCAGAGGGACCAGAAAACTGACACAGGCAGCTGAGAGGCAAAAGGAACCGAATCCAGCTTTTGTTTGATATTTTACTTTGTAACCAAAAATTGTGCTGGTCCAGTGTATGCGTATGCAGAGCATATTTGCATATGTGTTCTCAAAATTCAAAACGGAATTCAGAGGTTCTTTATTATTGCATCTGTCTGATCATTTTGAAACTTGACATTAGCATGCTAGTGTTTGCTATATACAATACTGTGCAAATGTCTCGAGCCACCCATCATTTCTTTATATTTTGCTTCCAAGGACCCAGACTTTCTTTATAATAATTTTTTAAAGTGGTCTAGAGCAACAGTTCTCCAGGCTTTCTGAAGGTCTTTCAAAGTTTTTCTTTGGGTATTGGCTGCTTTTTCACTCATTTTCAGTCCAGTCCTTATACCTGACATTTTCAGAGGAATGTTTTTTTTGTTTGTTTGTTAAGCCACTTAACACTGACCTATGAATCATTCAAGCCTATAAAAGGCACCTGACTCAAGGGAGGAATTAGTGTTGTGTCTACATATAACAGACAACTTGGCAAAGAACCAATTTTAAATTACAACTTTAGGCACTTTGTTACTAGCAGCCTGTCATAAAGACACAATTTGTTCCCATTTCTTTAGTTGAATCTATGAAAAATGTCAAAGATAAAACAGTTTGACAGGAATAAAACAGTATTTCTGCAACAACAGGGTGATTCCCAAAGTGCTATTAGCCAGAAACTGAGCACATTCTCCTGAGGCCCAGAAGAAAAAAAGGTTTTGATATTTAGATGGTTTTTTTTTTTTTAGATAATTTAGGTATTGTGGTTGAAAGAAACATGTTT
>VUQI01009485.1:13744-24989 GCA_015106735.1 Paratilapia polleni
AAATCAAAATTGTTATTTATTTTTTTTATCTTCTGTCCCTTGTAGTGGACATCAGGTCTTGTTTGATCACAGATCACGGACATGATGTAATGTAATGATATTGTTTTCATTTTTGGTGGATTTCTAGTAAAATTTCTTTTTATTTCATGAACATTAGAGATAGATGAAGGAAACAGATCTGAACACTAAACATCATTTTAGCATGTAACATCTCATAGTCCACCTTTACACACGTAATAATAGTCACCTAAAGCTGGGTTGTTGGGTCTTTACCAATGGCACTAACAATGATCATGCATGGTATGACAGAGGGCTGAGTGAGGCAGAAAGGATTTTACTCAGAATGAGACAGAGGAGGGACAGACAGTAGAGCAGGAAGGTGAAAACTCAGAGGAGGACATACCAGCTTTTGAGGACCCTGAGCAGGGGCAAAATGATGACACCCGAAGTCCATTATGGATAAGAAGTAATGTGTATGATAGGGCTCTGAAGTTGTGGGATTTGCTTTCCCTGACACAAACTGCCACACAAGCATGTGAAAGGGATCATCTGCTCATCTACACAGGCCTTCCATGGTCTCAGGGGATTGAGGCAGCCTTGTTACACTCTGCTTAAGAGAGGTCTCATCTTCCATAGGACATTGTCCACTCAGCCCGGTGCTTCCTGAAGTACGGACATAGGTTGAAAATGGGAACTAGTCCTGCTGTCCACTACAAATGACACAGTTTTGAAAGTGTTAAAATTATTGTACATTTCTGCAATCTTACTAAACTGAAGTTAAGACTCTCATATTGACGAAACAATTTTTAGCAGATTTTTAGCAATAGAAACATAATATCTGCAAAAATTTATCACTTAACCTCCCTTGTAGCCATAAAATGTAGAAGCTGCAATGCCCATCATTTTGAAAAGAAAGTCCATGTGCTCTGTTAGCCCCTTGTTAGAGGATATCTCAGCATGGTGTGCAGTGTGAAGCCTCATCAGAAATGGTCTCAGTGGAAGGGTGGCTGTCAAGAAGCCTCTCTTAAGGAACGGAAACAGGGAGAAAAGGCTGAGGTATGCCAAATTACACAAGAACTGGACTGAAAAATCAGTGACAACAGGTATGATGGCGTGATGAATCCAAATTTGAAATTTTTGGTTAAACTTGTCGTCAATATGTACAGAGGAGGTTAGGACAGAGGTACAACAGTGACAGTCTACAGTCATCTGTAAAACACAGGGGAGGCTCAGTCATGGTTTGGGGCTGTAGTAGCTTATTACAGAGTAGCTAAGGGTCTTTAAATAGCCTTTAAAGCGTAAATTCCAATCATCTAAATTTCAGGCCTTAAAATGTCTTAAGATTTATGCATTATGAAATTATTTTTAGAAATTTGCTTTTGAATGTATTTTTCTGAGAAATTAGTATTGATCACGCAGTAATAAAACTACAAATTGAAACCAGCCTGGAATCAGTAACCACTAATGTGTAGCCTGGTTAGTATCAGGCACACCCAGCTTCTGTGTTGCACTATGGTGTGTGGGCTAATGTGGCATCTGCACTCACAAGTTAAAACGTTGGTTATCCAAACTCTGTAGCACAGGAAGTCAGAAAAACATCAGTTGCCATAACAGCCACCAGCAAACCCAGTGTTGTTTTGCATTTAGACTAGACGCATCACCAAAATACAGCCCTGTGCAACCCACTCTGCATTAGCAGCAGCACTCCTGTAACTCCAGACGGTGTTTGGATCTATGCCAGCCATAAAGTGGTGGTGCTCTGGACTTTTACTACAAAGTAATTCTGGCTCTGTGATTCTCATTCATATCCTTCATGCTTTTTTTTGGTTGCCAATTTGGATGTAAAATAAGTCTTAAAAAGCATTTATAATCATCTTTAAAGGGTCTTTAAGAAATCTGCTGAACTAAACACAAAACGCAATGTGCAAGCTGATGACGATGTGATTAGTTTTGCAGGTTTTTACCATAAACCAAAGTATTGGACAATGTGAAAATTAAGCCTAACGATTTATCTTAAGAGAAACATCTGTGCAGAATTTCATGGTAGTCTAGACATATCATGCAAAACCACAAATATAAACCTCATGGTGGTGGCAGAGGAGTCTAGGGATCATCAAAGTCAGTAGACTTCATCCTCTGGGAACCATGAATGTCTGCACAAAATATTTGCCAATCCATCAAGGAAATACTAAGATATTGTACTTGATAAGGGATGACACTGAACTGCTGCTGTTCCTTGTAGTCTTATGTTCTGGTGTCACTGATGTTTTGTGTTGATATTTAACAGCTGTTTTTTCATATTTGTAGTATAAGGATGTGTATTGCGTTTGCCCTTAGGGAGCATTTAAGTTAAGGCTGAAGCAATCCAATAGATTTTAATTCTTTGAGGGTTTTTTTTTTTTTTTTACCACCTAGACAAATGAACTGTGGTGAACCCTTCCACCTTTCATTTAAATCTATCTTATTCCCTCCAAAATAAACCATACTTAGCAGATTTGAGTTTGTTTTAGCCAAACCAAACATCCCAGACCCCACCAACCTGAGCAGCTCCAGTATATAATGCAGCAAACCATATTGTTTCTGACAGCTTTGTTGAACTACAACAAAGCACATGTCCAGCTCATGCTCTTTGTTGTGTTACTACTCCTACTACTCCTACTCCCATCTGCAGCTGAGTAATCACACTTTATTTGTTCAGACACCCACCTTATACTGAGAGCATCAAGTTCACACCTGTTCTGTAGGCACGGCTGTGTAAGATCACTATCAAAATAGACATGGCCTTTTGCTTGAGACTGGATATGCCAGAAAATCGGATTTTTGTGAAAAATAGACTCCCAAACTGATTGTACTTGACAAGTGAAGTTATCCAAAAAGAGATATTTCCTTGCGGCTTTGCTGCAACTGTATACGTTTGTGTGTGGCAGTTCTCGAGCTTTGGAAGCACACGCCGTCCTGTCTGGACCAGTTTGTGTGGAGAAGTCCTCCAGCTGCTGCTGTTGATTATCTGGCCAGAAGTCTGAATATCGGCTCCAGGACCACGTATGATGGAAGAGATCATTGTTGACTTTAATGACTTTATGGCAAGAGAGGCGAGCCTGTAATTTCACTCACCGCTGTGAATCACAGAATGATCCACAGCTGAAATCTACAGGAGCTCCTTGTTGGTGGTCGCTCATTACTTCTCACCAGAGCCCCATGCAGATGTCCTATTATCCAGTAATAGTCCCTTCACTCGTGCACAATGAGTTCCACTTGGCACAGGCAATAAGCATAACTCGAGAAAGACTAATGTTTTCTCTAAATTATCTGAAAGACAGACACATTTTTGCACATTAAGAATCATTTTAGTAAGGTGAACATAGAAAAAGAAATCTCATTTATCCCCATTTAACTTTGACTGAAACAGTTAAACAGGAAAACCCCTTTCACTCTCCAAATACCTTTAAAGTCATTAACAGGCGAGCAACAGGATGAGCGGAGGCTTTGGTTTCTCTTCTGTGGATTTCCCCTTTAAGTAGCTCGGTTGTTCATCTACGACATTCTTTCTGTGTAAAGCTGTCAGTTAATAGGTGGGCTGCTGCACTTAGACCACTTAACCTAGAGCGTGGAAGCGCTCTCATTGGTGACTAACAACATCCCTGTCTCTGTACATAAATGGCATATGTTTGTCTGAGTAAAAAAATGAGAGAATTTCCCATGAGAAGACTAGTGCCACCTTGTGGTGCCAAAGCACAGCTACACTATTGTCCTTCCAAAACTGTGTCTGCTTACCTGCAGAGGCTCCTGTGGTGCAATTGGTCAGCGTATGGTCCATATAAGACAGTAACGAGCAGAGTGATCCTGTGGTTTTGAGTTCAAGCCTCATCTGGAGCAGCAAAGTTTTAAACTCCTTGTTTCATGAAGTTTAAAGCAGACTTTGCCTGGCATATTTGAGGCAGTCTTAAAGAGACAGACGTGATTCCACTTGGCTGTTTTTTTTCTTTAAGCTTGAATGTCTGTTGAACCCCTGCTCTTATTACTACGGAAAATATTTTAAGGAGCAATTGCGGTCTGTTTCCACTAAAAAAATGCCCATTGTGCATTAACAAAAGTACTGGATGACCAATACTTTAGCCACATATACCAGTATATCAGTATATTTGTAGATTTGGAGTCACTAAAAACGAGTGACACCGTAAGGAGCCAAAGTGTGCACAGGTCTTGCCTTATTCAAGCAGCAGCTTTAAGATGAATAATATAATTACAAAGAAGTGACTTTTTGTTTTGGTTCTGCACATTATTAAAAAGTTCCATAGCAAACATTCAAAAACTGGCAAGGCATGAGCAGATGTCTCATTTATTCCCATACAGCTTCCATGGAAACGGATAAACAGGAAAAACCCTTTTCACTCTCCGAATGCCTTTAAAGTCATAAACCGATGAGCAACAGGATCAGCGGAAGCTTTGGCTTTTTATTTTTTTGGTGTGGCTCAGTTGTTCAGTCAGATTTTCCTCTGTCTGATGCTCGGCCTGCTGCTGCTTAACCTGAAGAATGGGACCACACTAAGCAGCATGCAACAGTGTTCCTGTCTCTCTTCATAAATGGCACATTTGTGTTTATCTGAGCTTAAGCCTTACATGTGAGAATCTTAGTGCCATCTTGTGGTTTCAAAACATAGCTGCATTAATGCACTTCCAAAACTCCAGAGGGAGAAGTAGGTCTTAATTTGCAGATAAATACTGAGCATCCTACGGGAATGGAGAGGATGTTAAGTGGTGTTTAGGATATGTTTGAAGAAGGGTTAACTTTAATCATGACTTTGTATCATGTTTTTGTTGTATTGCACCATCCAAATGTGCTCCAGTGGCGCAATTGGTCAGCGCGTGGTACTTATAAGACAGTATCCAGCAGAGTGATGCCAAGGTTGTGAGTTCGAGCCTCACCTGGAGCAGGGAAGTTTTATTTGGGGAAAGTTCTGCTAAAGAGGAGCAAACCGAAGCTCTTGTTGAGGGAGATCAAAGGTACAATAGTGCAGCTTTGCTTGTGACACACATTGACTGTATTTGCATTTGACTAAATCTGTAGAATAAGAAAGTAGTGGATGGCTGCTCCAAACACAAGCCAGTATGCTCCTTGTAGCAGGTTTGCAGAATTGGTCATTCAGTGAGCATTAAACAAAATCAACTGAAAAAAAAAAATCAGAAGGATCAATATGATTGACCTGCTCAAGTGATTTTCAGTCACACGAGTTCACCATCACTCTGTATTGTGATTCGGGTTATTTGGAGAAGATGCTTGGATTTGTCGGCGGACTGGCAGCCTCATACACTTGGATGAAGCAGTTGGTTTATTCAGGAATTTGTCTCCACACTGCATCTGTATGAGCTCACATGATGGGGCGACATGGATTACAGCTGATTATTAGCACGTTCTGTCCACTGTCTGTAATTATTCAACCAAGCTGGTCAGTTTTGGCTTTTGGCTTATGGCAGTTCACTAATGTGTCTGAGCACAAGCTTTGGCTGTGTGACTTGTCCCAAAAACCCTTTTCCGTGTTTGTTTGTGTTGCCCAGCTGGCAGGCATAGGGGGAGCTACCGAGCATGGATGAGCCGGGCAGCAGGAACAGCAGCCTCCAGAGGAAGAAGCCGCCATGGCTCAAACTGGACATCCCGACCATCCAGCTGACGCCAGATGACACACCAGCAATCACCCAGGTAAACACACAGCACTGAAAAACCTGTCTGGATAGTAGTAGAATATTATTAGAGTAGCAGTTTAGAAGAGTAAAAGAAAGACATGAAAGTTCATTCTCAACATTACAAATATAAATTTTGCATTAAAAAAACCTGACGCATTGTTTTTAAGAGTTTTCAACAACAGTCTTTCTCTATGAAGTCACTTCCATGACGTGGTGACAACTCAACAAATTCCATGCGATGAAGAAGACGATGGCATACAGCTGAAAGCTTTAACCCTAGCTGATTACTTCTTCTGTGTAGAGTTTACTTGTTTCTTTCACAGATTTTCACTCATTCTCAGTGGTATAGGGGATGATTGTATCGCCTGTTTGTGTCTGTGTGGTTGTGTGTTGCAGCCGGTGAGGCGCCTGCGCAGTGTCAGCATGCCGGGGGAGAACCCTCAGACCTGCATCGCTGCCTTGGAAACGTCCAACAACTACCTCAGACCTCCTGTGGAGAGATTGCCCTCCATCACCCAGTCCATTAAAAGGTTAGACACACACGCACACACACTCATATATAAATATATAAAGAGAACTATTCTTTCCTCTATCCCCGTTTTCTCCAGCTTCTTATTTCCTCTTTCTGCTTCTGCAAGCATAATCCGTAATTCTAATAATTCTTCAACTAAGATAATAGAAGCTGCACCTTCCTTTCTGATTAATCTTGCTCTGTTTCTTCTTTCTTTTCTTTTCTTCCCTTTTCCTTTGATTTTGCATCTTTTTGCTTTTCCTCTTTGCCTCCCTGCAAACCTCTTACTCCGATGTGAATGTAGTGAGAAAAGGGTGCGCTTTGAGCGCATCAACACCGTCCCCCCAAAGGGCCAACGGAGCCCCAGGAGGGTGTCAACCATCCGAAGGCGGTCCTGTATCCCCAAAATACTGACCAGACGGCGTTCATCTATACCAAAACAGATCATCAGGTACATGAGAGGTGGAGGAGAGGGCAGGATAACAGCAGGTTGAAGCTGTTTATTTCTTTTCTTATGTCTTGATTAGTGGTAGATTACTGGTCTTAAACAAGCACCGGTGGGTCGACAGTGCTGCATGAATTTAGTTACAGCTGTATTCAGTGAGAAAGACACTACACAGGGTAAGTTGGCAACTAGCTAAGTGGATATTATGGAGTATACAACAGTTAAACAGCCAGAATTTTCCCCCATGAATTATAGCTACAATGGGCAAAAAAAAGAATTCGAAAATAGACACCCCTCGTCATGTATCTCTCCCCAAGCCCATACTGTCAACTCAGTGCTGACTTTTGACTCAGACTTCCAGGTGAAAAGCTACTGCTTAACCCATTGCATTTTCATCCTTTAAACTATTCACGTGATCTTAAAAGATGCAACTGGCCAAAGTCTCCCAGCACGGATTTGATTTTCTAAAGCCTGAAAACAGGAGCCCAGAGGAAGTGAAGAAGTCCAGTTCTCTGTCAGTCCACTTGATTTACAGCATGTTGAAAGGTTATTATGCTTTTCTTTTTTGTCCAGTGATGCCAAAACAAGTAACCTAATGCCTATTCCAGCTTTAAAGTAGACTAAAAGAGCTAAAATAAGACTGAAAACTGGACTGACATTCGCAGGTCCAAAGTAACTACTGGGTGTTCAACTAGCCAGCTATTTGGTAGTAAGGTCACACATTTAACTCAAAAGGTGTCTATGTTGTGTTTGTAGTACTTTATTTAAAAACAAATGTTGAGACACTATGCAAAATGTACGTAAAAGTAGACTCTATATTTAATTAAAAATAATAGAAAATAATAGAAAGAAAACAGTTTTTTGAAAAATATATGATTATTTTAAATTTGACAACAGCCACACATTTCAAAAACTGGGACAGGGGCACCAAAAAACTGGAAAAGTTCTGTAAAATAAGTGTCTCGCTAGTAAACTGGTTAACTGACAACAAGTATGTGACATAAGTGAGTATAAAAAGAGCATCCAAGAGAGGTTGAGGAGTAAAAATGGGAAGGGGTTTATCACTCTGTTAATGACTGGGTGGGCAAGTAATTGAACAATTTAAAACAAACGTTTCTCTATGCAATTTGGGTTTCATTACATATGGTACGTGTAATTAATAAGAATTCCAGAGAAATCTCTGAATGTGAAACAAATACCGAATGGACATTATCTTCGGTCCCTCAATGGCACTGTATTGAAGATACAGTCCTGAAGTGGATTTTAATTTGGTGTTCTCCCTGTGTCTGCTCGGGTTCTCTCCAGGTACCCGGCTTCCTCCCACAGTCCAAAGACATGCATGGGGTTAGGTTAATTGGTGATTCTAAATTGGCCGTAGGTGTGAATGTGACTGTGAATGGTTGTCTGTCTCTCTTTGTTAGCCCTGCAACAGACTGGTGACCTGTCCAGGGTGTACTCTTGCCCTATGGCAGCTGGGATAGGCCTCAGCTGTGATCGCCATTATCTCTGTGCTGTTGTTAGTGCAGCAGATAATAGCACTTAGCCACTTGAATTTTCAAAATTTCAAATTTTTTCAACTAGGCCATCATTTCCGTCTTAGGAAACTGCTGTTTTACTACAGAATTTCAGGCACTGGAAAAATTTTGGCAGGTTTTACTCTTGATTTTTTAATGTTTTCCACTGTAAGTACGTCAGATTTACAACTTAAAAGCTTCTTCAGAAAATCTTTGTTTCACATCTTCTTCTTCTTCTTCTTTTGGCTGCTCCCTTCAGGGGTCACCACAACGGATCATCTGCCTCCATCTCACCCTGTCACTAGAATCCTCCTATGTCACACCAGCCCTCTGCATATCCTCCTTCACTACACCCATGAATCTTCTCTGTGGTCTTCCTCTTTTCCTCCTGCCTGGCAGCTCTATATTCAACATCCTTTGTCCTTGCCTCTCTAACTTTGTCTCTACACTTCTTTGTTTCAAGTAAAAAAAAAACTTCAGTTAAAAATTTCAGTGACATGTTACATGTTGCTCCAATGGTTCAATGACAGTTGGAGCTGCACAGTGCTTTGCAGGTTGAGGGATTACCCTTTTACCCCTTTGATAGCACTATGACGCATACAGCTAGGTTCAGACATTTAACATTGATCCAGTGCCAATTTATTCCTGTGTGAGTCAGTGAAATTTATGTATTCGATGCATGAACACTCCTTTATCCTCAGCTCTCTCATGCTAGCACACCCTGTCATCTGTTTTTTTTAACTAGCTAACACAGAGACAGATAACCATTTACCATCATACCAGCAACTACTTTAGAATCACCAGTTAACCTGACAAGCATGTCTCTGGATGGATTCAAAACTTCTTGCTGTGAAGTGACAGATGCATCACTGTGCTGCCCAACTATTTGTTATATTGGCTAACCATGTACCTAATCTAACTACAGTATCAAGTCCATAAGGTTAGTTAGCTAATGTTCTTTATGTTCTAGCTTCTAGTTCAGTCCATTATAAATGGACTGTAATTTACAGTGGGTTCAGAAAGTATTCAGACCTCCTTCACTTTTTTCAGTTTTGTTATGTTGCAGCCTGATGCTACAGTCATTTAAAGTAATTTTCTTTCTCATTTATCTACACTCAGTACCCCATAATGACAAATTGAAAACAGAATTTTAGGATTTTTTGTAAATGTATTAAAAAGAAAAAAACTGAAATATCACATTTACATCAGTATTCAGACCCTTTACTTAGTGCTTAATTGAAGCACTTTTGGCAGCAATTACAGCCTCGAGTTTTTGATTATGATGCAACAAGCTTTGCACACCTGGATTGGGGGATTTTCTGCCATTCTTCTTTGCAAATCCTCCCAAGGTCAGTCAGGTTGGATGGGGACTGCTGGTGGACAGCCATTTTCAGGTCTCTCCAGAGATGTTTGATAGGGTTCAAGTCAGGGGTCTCCCTGGGCCACTCTAGGACATTCACAGAGTTGTCCCTAAGCCACTCCCATGTTGTCTTCGCTGTGTGCTTAGGGTCATTGTCATGTTGGAAGGTGAATCTTTGGCCCAGTCTGAGATCCTGAGCACTGTGGAACAGGTTTTCATTGAGGATATCTCTGTACTTTGCTTTAATCAGCTTTCCCTCAACCCTGACCAGTCTCCCAGTCCCTGCTGCTGAAAAACACCCCCACAGCATGATGCTGCCACCACCATGCTTCACTGTTGGGTAGATGATGAGTGGTGTCTGGTTTCCTCCAGACATAAACAGTTCAATCTTGGTTTCATCAAACCAGAGAATCTTGTTCCACACAGTCTGAGAGTCCTTCAGGTGCTTTTTTGCAAACTCTAAGTGGGCTTTCATGTGTTTTGCACTGAGGAGAGGCTTCTGATGGTTGTCCTTCTGGAACTTAGTCCTGTCTCCACACAGGGTCACTGGAGCTCAGTCAGAGTGACCATCGGGTTCTTGGTCACCTCTCTCACTAAGGCCCTTCTCCCTTGCTTGCCCAGTTTGGCCGGGCGACCAGTTTTTGGAAAAGTCCTGGTTGTGCCAAACTTCTTCCATTTGAGAATTATGGAGGCCACTGTGCTCTTGGAAACCTTCAGTGCAGCAGAAAGTCTTTTGTAGCCTTCCCCAGATCTGTGCATTGCAACAACCCTGTCTCTGAGCTCTGTAGGCAGTTCCTTTGACCTCATGGCTTGGTTTTTGCTCTGATATGACTGTCAGCTGTGAGGTTGTGAGAGAGGTGGGTCTTTCCAAATCATGTTCAATCAATTTAGTTTACCACAGGTGGACTCCAATCAAGGTGTAGAAACATCTCAGCAACGATCAAGAGAAATGGGAGGCACCTGAGCTAAAACTACAAGCTGCATCCACAGATAATCTTTTAATTTTTACACACACATGCATCATTGGGTACCTGGGGATTAGTATACTCCCCAAGGACACTTTAACATATAGATGCAGGAGCTGGGGATCAAACCACTGACCTTCTGAATAGTAGACAACCCACTCTAAATTCTGAGCCACCTTAAACAAGTTTTTTGGGGGCCACAGTTGAGAATTAGGTAACCAGTGAGGATTTCAAGGGGTCAGTCCAGGAAATGTGGCTGAAACAGGTGTTACTTGTACTACTACACTCCCACACCACTGTGAGATTAAAAGTCAACTTCTACATCGTTGAACGTGTATGATTAAACACTACGATCATTCAAAAAGACAAGTTTAGTGTACTATAACTGAAAAAAACCCCCAACATATATACAGCTCCGGAAAAAATTAAGAGACCACTCCAAAATTATCACTTTTTCTGATTTTGCTATTCATAGGTATATGTTTGAGTAAAATGAACATTTTTATTTTGTTCTATAAACCACTGACAACATAACTCCCAAATTCCAAATAAAAATATTTTCATTTAGAGCATTTATTTGCAGAAAATGAAAAAATTGTCAAAATACCAAAAAAGGTCCAGTGTTTTCAGACCTCAAATAATGCAAAAAAACAAGTTCATATTCATTTTTAAACAACACATTACTAATGTTTTAACTTAGGAAGTGTTCAGAAATCTATATTTGGTGGAATAACCCTGATTTGCAATCACAGCTTTCATGCGTCTTGG
>VUQI01009491.1:5099-48196 GCA_015106735.1 Paratilapia polleni
TTTTATGTCATTTGTAAAAGCCATCCTACTCTGAGTTTGACGTCAGTGGAAATGTCCTGGGCCTGATCTTCAATCAGGGAATGATATGGTAAGAAAGCAACAATCGTTTCAATTAAATTAGAAACTTTAGGATGTTATTATTTTATTGAGTTTTGTTATCAGCTACAACACGATTGTGATGATGAAAGCACCTCAGCATCTGTCCTGCTTTTTCTAATCTTTCCTTTCAGGATGGGTTCCTTCTATGCCCCCTGTCTGCCTGCCCTAAATGTCCTCCGGCTCCACGTGTCCATGTACCTGCAGTGCTGGGCTGTTATGTGCTGTAATGTGCCACAAGAAAGGGTCTTCAAAGCTTCTGGCTCCAACAACTTCTACATGGCCATGTTGCTGGTCATTCTCTTTCTGTCCACTCTGCCTGCCATCTACACCATCGTCTCCATCCCACCTTCATTTGACTGTGGACCCTTCAGGTAATGATGCTAGTTCAAGGTGTCTGGCTTTAAAATATAATGACTTGGGTATCTGTTAAGACTACCCTCTTTTGCACAGTGGCAAGAACCGTATGTTTGATGTGATCCATGAGACTCTGGAGTCTGACTTCCCTGCCTGGTTTAGTAAAGTGTTCAGCTATGCCTCTAACCCCGGGCTGGTGCTACCATTCATATTGCTTATGGTGTGAGTCAACAGCAGACTATGCAAATGCATCGATAAATATATTTCAACTATGCTGTCATCTTTTTCTTTCAGTGGTAAAGTGTTACGTTCTTTGATGGCAATCACTGGTTATGTTATCTTTCAGACTGGCCATTTATTACTTGCAGTCTACATCCAAAAGCTACAGAGAGGCTAATGTGGAGCTGAAGAAGAAACTACAAACGGTAACCCCCAAAAGTTTGATTTTCTTTTTACTTTAATGTAGCACTTACTACTATAGTACCGTAGCTTTTATATGGTTTCTCTGACTGGAAATTACACATGAATGAGTTAAGCAAAGACTTTGGAGGAATGAGTAAAAAGATTTTTTTTAAAGTTTAAAGTGGTGCATAACTGCTGCCACACAGTTGTATTAGTATTATCACTCCAGCAGAGAGCAGCAGAGTAACAGGTCACATCAAAAACCCACATGGCTCCACCATTAACAGCACTGTAATGCTTTTTAAGAGGAGAAGCTGAGTAAAAGTGATGGCACAAGTGATTTGCTCTGAGTGATCTGAAAAATAAGACATATGTTTCTTTTCAAGCAAAATGAGGAGAACAAGAAGAAGAACAAACGAGCAGCACTGAAGGCTCAAATGGATCTAGAGGAGGCCAGAAAAACTTCACAAGCTGCAGAGCAACAAAGGAACAACAATGCTTCATTGCAGGATCAAGAGGGTGAGACTTTTGAATTCAAATATTTAAAGTAAAATTCAAAGATTTTTAAAATCAGATGAATCAATTTATTTAAATGAAATAAATATTTTTAATGTAAGTTAATTCACAATTTCAAGATTGTTCCTTGCTTTAAGAAATTTGACTTTGTTATGAAAGGAACAAAAGTAGCAAAGTTATCGAGCAGCTAATGAAACTTTTTTTTTTTTCAAAATAGAGAATAATTTGGATTATGAAAGTAGCAGTATTTGTATATTGCCAATTGATTATCAGTTATTATAAATTAATAATAGTGATACTTTAAAATTAAGTTTAAAAAATAAAATATATTTTTATACTTTTTAAGTAGTCAAAAATTTGTCGTCTTTATCAAAAATCTATTAAAATGTATTTCATTTTATTTGTCTTAGTTTTTCAACAAATTCTTTTTCCTCCAGCTCATCTTTTGTCTCTACATACTCTTAGTAATTTATCCAAACCATGTCTCATTACCTGCTAATATCAAGAGGCTTTAGAAAGCAATTACTATACTGTGTGCTATATTTTATAATGAAAGCTGCAGCTGCAACTTCCATCCATCCATCCATTTTCTTCCACTTATCCTATCCAGGGTCGCGGGTGGGGGCTGTAGCCTATCCCAGCTACCAGCCGCAACATATCTAACTAAAAACTAAAAAGTTCAACCACAAATCTTTGCCTAACCCCTAACCCTTATCTTAACCTTAAACCATCTCCACCATAAAATTTTATGATTTTATATTTTAGGTCCTTGTTTTTTGTCCACACTAAGAAGACAAGTCCCAATAATGTAGCTATGTAAACAGATGCAAGTCCCCACAACATGAGTAAGTCCTACCCTCATAGACACCATAGGCTGCATGTAAAAGATGGATGTAGCCAGCAGTTTGAGTTGCCATTTTGTCTTTTTTGCCCATTGTGCACTTTATTTCACGGGCCACATATAGCCCAGTTTGAGATCAAGTGGGCCGGATCGGTAAAACAATTGCATTATTACCTGCCTGTCTATAATGAAAAGAAGCACAAGTAAACCTTCACATTTAATAAGCCATCAAAACACTTAGTGCAGCTTCAACAATACATCTTATTACATGTACATTAGAGATCACAGTGAATCTACAAAAGCACAAATCCTTCACGTGCAGAGTTTTTTACATTACATTTTCATGCTTGTGTAGTAAACTAAAGATATTAAAGGCTTCACTGCAATTAACACCTACAAAGCTGTCCAGTGGGCCAGATTGGACCCTTTGGCAGGCTGGTTCTCGCCTCTGACACCCCTGATATAGACTAAT
This sequence comes from Paratilapia polleni, assembly GCA_015106735.1. Classification (NCBI taxonomy): domain Eukaryota; kingdom Metazoa; phylum Chordata; class Actinopteri; order Cichliformes; family Cichlidae; genus Paratilapia; species Paratilapia polleni. The sequence goes on from VUQI01009491.1 coordinate 7,784, forward strand.
GCAATCACTGCCATTTTGACATGAAATAGTAGGCAAACAAAGGCATAGATGGTTTTGCAACTTGGGTAACACAAAGGAAACACACAATATTATGGATAATATTTCATTTTATGTATTGATAACATGTATTCAGTTTGACGGTCACACAATTTATGGGAGTTTCCTGGGAGAAACAGTAAAACAGGAGGGAGTTACAATAAGCAAGAAATTCATAAAAAAATGTTGTTGGCAGGTATGACAGGTAAGTGTTATTTATCACATGTAAGGTTCTGTTCCATCTACTATTTACATTTTAATATGATTGGAAACACCTGTATTTACAATTTCATGTCCAAATTACTGTAAAAAAGGTGAATTAGAGTAGCTAATCTATTTTTATACTAGGCTAAAAACATATTTAACTCTAAAGCTGCCTTTACCACAGGAGTCTGATTGACTTACTTTGGAGCCAGGCCCAAGTGGCTATTCGAAGAACTGTAGTTTTTATCACTGTATTCTGTGTTCATTTTTCAGCCCCAGAGTTTGCAGTGTAAACTGTCAAATGTTATTTTTCCCCAGTGGATTTTACTGTGTTGGATGGTAGCTAGCAGTGTCATTATTTTGTCCCCACATATGAAATCCTACATTGCTCTTATTTTGACCGCAGATGGTACAGAAATCCATGGCAGCAGTCAAAGGCTGTATCAGGGAAAGAATGGACGCAACCCTCCTCCTCCTGCTGGAGGCCGAGGACGCCAAATGCCAGCCACCAGAGACCCTGGCTCCAGGATCTACAACCATGGCAACCGTGGGCCTTCTGGATACCTGCCTGATTTTGCTAGGCAAAATGAGCCCAGGACGTACAGGGTGCCGAGCCTGCAGAGACACTGACACAATGAAAACAATAATGGCAAAACCAAGCATTTTACTGAGAAGTTCATGTTTAGATGATAATGATTGATGGCAGTTAGTGCACATTATTCACTTCTCATGAATAAAGTTTTTTCCTTTACAGTGTGTGTTCATGATGAAAATATAGCTGAAAGCATTTTCAGATTAGTTGCTCCTGTTTACTAAATAAATGTAACAAGACCAAAGTATTGTTTTCTTTAAATGTTGCATTACAGTTCTCATACAGTGTCAGTATCTTAAAGCTATTGACCAACTAAAAGGGAGCACAGAACCTCTGCCAAGGCTAATAGTCCACTTTTCTATGATATGCTGGACCATGTTTTTAGTTATTAGGCAAAACATATTTTTGACTAGTGCAATACCCATAATAGTTAAATGATGCAAAATTATTATTAACAGATCAAAGTGTTGCTGACATAAGACCTCACTTTCTGCATGGCAGCTTAAGCCAAGTTTGATTGGCTGCAAGAGATGACTGATTTTGAAAAACAAATGCCCATATATTTTAACCATATAACTTTTGCGAAACTTGGTCTGATGATCACCTGCACCAATTGGTCAGTGTTATATGCATAAATGTTCCTCCAAATTGGAGCCATTACACAAAAAGACCAAAATTAATTTCTTCCTTCACCCATTCTCCACCCCTCCACCAAACTTAACAAAAACCAGCCTGGTGGTTTTTGCAAAATCCTGCTAATGGACAGACGGTACTGAAAACACAAGAGGCATGAGAGATAAACTTGATAAGCTTTTAATTTCTGAGTAAATTTGTTAAGTTGTTTTCAAAATAAGAATCATTTTAAACCACGCTGACAGTATTTTTCCTTTAGCTTGTCAGAGTGTACACAGCTAACCTTAGATCTGTGACTAGGCCAAAGTATTAAACAATTCATAAGACATGGAGACCATTTAACCTAGCTAGCGTTGCCTTAAATAGATCATTCAATCATCTCCTGCTGGACCTACAGACTTAACTTAGGTCTTATTTTTTTAGCTACATATCATAAATACGCACTGAGTGAGCTCTGACCCTGGCAAACAAACAAAATATTTCAGATTATTCCTTTTTGCCAAAATGAAATAAACAAAGCTGTGCCAAAAATTCAGATTTGACCCTCATCATGTAGCGGAGATGTCGGACTCGTATCATCTGATAACTGAACAGCCTTATCAAGTGTCTCAACTGCTAATTGTGCTCTGCACTCGGACACTGAACAGTCCTGTCAGTCAACCTGCCATTTAGCTCACCCGTCAGTCAAAAGTAACAGTGTTGTGCCATTTATTAAACTTCAGCAACATGGCCATAGTATACATATATTGAGTCATAATTTTTGTGCAGATTTGATTAAAATTTAAGATCTGTACAACTTAAGGGTGGCCCTTGAGGAACAACTGTTGTTTCTACATTATTTATGACAACAGGTCAACAAGCTCATAATGCCACAGACAGTCAAATCCACTTTCATTGATGCTCATGAGCAATTCATGGCAAGTAAGCATTAAGTATTAATTCTGCAGTTATTTGAGATCTTAAGAATTGAGTAAGTCCCTATGCTTTGTTCTTTCATCAGGAGCCAAGGGCTGTCAGTCACAATATTTAGTGAAGACTGAGGTGACTTTGATAAGCAATATAAAGTCTACGTCCTCTCTGTATACTGAGACTCAGTCATAATCTGCCTCACTCTCTATTCATCCAGGTAATTCCAGCCCCTTGATGCCCCCTGTTTCACCCTCCTTCTGAAGTTGTGTTTTGGCTCCATCCCAGTTTCCCTCTCTTCTGGTACAATGTGGCAGAAAACTGAGCCATGACGGGTTGCACATTACCGGATATCTCAATGTCGGGTGACTGCAATGGGCGTCTCTTATTCACTAATGGCAATGAAGGAAGGAGTGAGACATTGCAGTGCTAGAAGCACTGATTTGACGCCTTGGACAATGTCCAGTTTTTCTTTTGAAAGCAAAGGTTGATGCTGAGCCTTGGTGTGAACTTATGGAAAGTTTGACCCATTTTAGTTTATGCATCTCAAAATTAAATTTTATCTAGGCCTTCTTTAAGCCTATGTATAGTGGGTAAGTGTCATGGTCCCTGGTCTGGCCCCAGATTATTGTTGAGTTGAGTTTTTGATTCCTGTTTTGATTTCTTTATTATTCCAGTATATTTGGAATATATACTATATATACTATATATACTAACTACAAAGAATAAATATATTTATTCTTTGTAGTTGTTCTCTCAATGTTTCCCTGTCTGTTCCATCCTCTGTCTTGTCTCTCTGTTGGTGTCTGTTTCCTTGGCTGTTCCATATCTAGTGTAGGTCATATTTCTGTTTGTAGCATTTTCTTTGGATTACATCCTGTTTTACTTTAAAGGTTAGTTTTCTTTAGTGTCCTTTGTTAGATTCACTTCCTGTCTCTGTCCTCCCTTGTTCACACCTGTGTTCAGCTGTACCTCGCCCCTCACCTGCCTCCCGTTGTCTAATCAGCCCTCTGTGCATATATACACTCACACTCACTTTATTAGGTACGCCTTGCTAGTACCAGGTTGGACCCCCTTTTGCCTTCAGAGCTGCCTCAATTCTTCATGGCATAGATTCCACAAGGTGCTGGAAACACTCCTTAGAGATTTTGGTCCATATTGACATGATAGCATCACGCACTTCCTGCAGATTTGTTGACTGCACATCCATGATGTGAATCTCCTGTCCCACTACATCCCAAAGGTGCTCTATTGGATTGAAATCTGGTTGTTATGGAGGCCATTTGAGTACGGTGAACTCACTATCATGTTCAAGAAACCAGTTTGAGATGATTTGAGCTTTGTGACATGGTGCGTTATCCTGCTGGAAGTAGCCATCAGAAGATGGGTACACTATGGTCATAAAGGGATGGACATGGTCAGCAACAATACTATAGCAATGCTCAGTTGGTACTGAGAGGCCCAAAGTGTGCCAAGAAAATATCCCCCACACCATTACACCATGACCACCATCCTGAACTGTTGATACAAGGCAGGATGGATCCATATTTTCATGTTGTTTATGCCAAATTCTGACCCTACCATCTGAATCTCAGAGCAGAAATTGAGACTCATCAGACCAGATGACATTTTTCCAATCTTCTATTGTCCAATTTTGGTGACCCTGTGTGAATTGTAGCATCAGTTTCCTGTTCTTAGCTGACAAGAGTGGTACCCAGTTTGGTCTTCTGCTGCTGTAGCCCATCTGCTTCAAGGTTTGATGTAGAGATGCTCTTCTGCATACCTTGGTTCTAAAAAGTGGTTCTTTGAGTTACTGTTGCCTTCCTATCAGCTCGAAGCCATCTTACCATTCTCCTCTGACCTCTGGCATCAATAAGCATTTTCGCCCAGAGAACTGATGCTCACTGGATATTTTTTTAAACCCTAGAGATGGCTGTGTGAAAAAATCCCAGTAGATCAGCAGTTTCTGAAATACTCAGAACAGCCCATCTGGCACCAACAACCATTCCACATTCAAAGTCACTTAAATCACCTTTCTTCCCCATTGTGATACTCAGTTTGAACTTCAGCAGGCTGTCTTGACCATGTCTACATGCCTAAATGCATTGTGATGCTGCCATGTGATTGGCTGATTAGATATGTGTTAATGGGAAGTTAAACAGGTGTACCTAGTGATGTGGTGGGTGAGTATAGTCCCGGCTCGCCTTTGTCAAAATGTCTGGTGTGCTCCGATTTCCCTGGAGCCAGTGATTCTCAGCTTGTCTTTGAGGTACACCCCTTCAAGCCATCATTAATAAAGCCCCTGGAAGTGTGTTTCTCTCTGTTAGCTGTGTACCATCTCCTGTTTCCTCCTGCATTTTTCAGAAGCTCAGATCTGACATGTGACCACAGTAGCTACATCTTAGTGGTCAAAGCACATAATATGAACGATTAGGTCTAGGCTGCTCATCTGTCAGTCCTTACTTTCACCTTTCTTTTTCTTTCCCTTTTTTTTTTTACCTCTATGATATAATGGACACTTTGAAAGGATAGGTCCAGCTGTCATGAAATGGTGGAAAATTTAGTTTCCCATGTTTGACAACATTCATCAGTGTTATTTAAAGCTTTGTGTGTTTCCTTATTCAGCCATAGAGGAAAATAGCAACACAAAGGCAGTTTCAGACCAAAATTTCTTCTTCTTCTTCTTCTTTTTTTTTTTTTTAACACAGAAGGATTTATTCCATCTCACTTTTCAGCTTGTATGAACAGGAGGAATGATGGCAGCTATCACTTACTCTTTCATTGCACATATAACCCTGCATACCATTTAACTTTAACTTAAAAATGAGAACCCATCACTGAATGAGCAGCTTGTAAAATTGACTGACTTGTCCTTTAAGCAATAGACTTTTACTCCACTAGATTGCTCAGTCAATGCCATACAGGACACTGTGTATAGTATTTAAATACAGTGACTTGTTTCACTTTTCACTCCAGATTACTTAAGCTTTCATCCAACTTTAATGTGGCCTGACCTTTATTTCTGCATTTGCTCGGGTGTCTTCTTACTAGGTTGAAGATAAGTGACTGTGACCCTCAGTTTTTTTGAGTCAAAGCTGTTTCCTTGTATAGTTAGATGCTGTATATGACAGTGACACAAGCTGCTACCCATTATCCAATTCAAATAAACTTAAGTTTAAAAGCATTTAAAGGTATATGTTCTCATGTTTCTCTAGAATAATATCAGTTAACATTTCGACTGACAAGTCCATTGTCTCATAGATTCTGTTTTCTCTGTGGCTCCTGATTATCATCTAAAGCCTGCGTGTCTTTGACTGTTGTCAAGGAGCCCAGCCTTTAAGCAGCCCAAACAGAGGCACAACTGTGTGTGTGTGTGTATGTGTGCATGTGCATGTGGATATGTACACTGGCTTTCTGTCACTGTACCTTCACAGTGTACTGTGTCAGTGTACTGAGTGACTCATGGATGAGGATGAGGCAGAGTCTGAAGTGAGCAGAGGAAGACTAACTCGAGAAAAAAAGTATAGAAATAACTAAAAGCTCAGAAGTATGCCTCCAAAGAAAAACGATGCTGTTATTAAGGCTGAAGATGGTGAGAAGATATTTTTCAATGCAATTATGGGGAGAACTGAGTCATTCATTCATTCATTCATTCATTCGTTGTTATAGTTATTTAAGTATTTTAATCTAAATGCATGTGGGCTGTTTTCATGCATCTGTTCAGTTGGGATGGAAGTGGATGCTGTGTTAGACAGTGGAAGTGAAGGTAAGTCATATGGCACAATTTTTTTGTTTTAATAAAAAAAGGTGAAGTGAGTAGTTTGTACATTTGCTACAATGTGATGATGTGATTAACAAAATTATGTCTTTTCTTTAATATTTATAACTCTTTACCATATCACCTCTTTTATTTTAAAGTATTTCCTGGCATTTGTTACTGCTTATTCTTGGTGGTTGTACTTGTTCAGGAATATATTTATTGTATTTTCACTGGAAAGCCTTGTGTAAAAACATATGTATATGTGTCTCAGATGAGGCCAGAAGGAAAAGTAAAAACAGAAGAGCCAAACAACGACGTAAAGCCAAACAGGTCAGTGATGATGAGGAAGATGAGGAGGATGAAGTTGAGGCACCAAGGAAAAGGGGACGAAAGAAGAGGACTAAGCCCCAAGACAGTGACCAAGACGATGAGGAATCCAAACGAAGCGTGAGAAGCAAAAGGTCCAAAGCTTCCAGGAGGAAAGCTGCGAATGAGGAGAGCGATGAGAGCGAAGAAGACCGGGGTAAAAAGAAAAAAGAAGGGAGAGTGGTGTCCAAACAGGAGAAAGAGGATCAGAATAAGGAGAAGAAGGGAGCTACTAAAGGGAAAGATGGGGCAAATAAAGGCAGTGGGAAGGACAAGAAAAAGAAGAATGGGAAGCAGAGCAGGTTCAGTATTCATTTCCCTACATGCTCCACACACCCATACGGGCTTTCTCCATGTAGCCTCATGTAGGCTCTGGTGATATGAAGCTACTGCGTATGTGGCATAGGAATAGGGATGCTAACGTATGCCTCATTGCAAGACTTAATTTCCTGAGTATAAAGCATATATTTACAGTATTTCTGGATGGTTTTTAATGTAGCTTATTAGTAGTCAGGTAAAGGTCAATTATGATAGAATCACTGCATTTCATCTTCATCAACAGCTGAGCTGGCAGAATTAAACTTAATTTATTAGATCAAGTGTGTTTTTGTTTGAGGTATGAGAATGAAGTGGCCATCTCAACCTATAGGATATTTTACAACAGACATAAGATTCAATGATGATGGAAAAGTCTGAGTGATACGCCCAAAGATTTTTGGCTGCTGTTATGGTGTAACGTCATTTGATCATCCATTATTCACTGCTGCTCCAACCAGTTCTGACTAAGACTCAAGAACAGAAATTAAATCCACACCACAACTCTTACAAACTGCTTAAATAGTTCATGTAGAACTCAAAAAGACAGGAAAAAAAGATTTTTTATATATATATATATATATATATATAAATAAAAGCAATTGCTTTGCCATTAGTCCTATTTTTGGTAGATAGCAAAACTTTACCAGCATAACCTGGCCTTTTCAGTCTACAAACAGACTGTATGACAGTAGATAAATGTAGTAACCATTTAATCTGATGTAGAAACTGAAGACATGGTACACTCATATAGTAGTGACTTGTCAAACACAAAGTAGCCACATCTTAAAGCATACCCTGCTTTATCATCTATTTTACTCTAAATAAGACCATAATTTACAAAATGGAAAGAATTAGTCTAAATTATTAGATTTAATTCTATTTTGGACCTGGTGGCTACATCCATCTTTTACTTACAGTCTGAGGCACCCTCCAGTGTTTACTGTGTTTTTAGTCTTAGTGTAATGGCTTAACATGCTAACATTTAATAATTGCTGTTAAACAAATTACAGCTAATGGTAAAGTCATTACTTTTGTAGATATTTAGTCATAAACCAAAGTCTGCCTCTATCGTGTAAAATTGTTGATGTTGAGGTGGTCAGTATTATGTTGTGCTGCTGCTGCTGCCTGATGTTTTATTTAACTCATATAGAGCCTTCTGAAAGTCATTGCAAGTGACCATTACTTCCCTTTTGGCAGCTCTTCTTCTTCTTCTTCTTCTTCCTCGGAGTCTGATGAAGAGTCACTGTCAGAGGGAGAGATTGCAGCCCTCAAAGAACAGGTAGAGGAGAAGAAGAAACTGATCGCCACATTAAGGAACAAACCTTGGCGCATGAAGAGGAGACTCGTACTGCTCAAGTAAAAATTAAAACTAAAAACTCTGGCCAATTTTAATTCACATCCTCTGCCTGCTTTTAACTAACTTCTGGTTGTTGTTGCTGCAGTTTATTATTTTGATAAACTATGGTGGTGTAGTGATGCAGTGGTTAGCACTATCACCTTACAGCAAGAAAGTCTTGGGTTTGAATCCACCATCCTGCTGGGGCCTTTCTGTGTGGAGTTTGCATGTTCTTTGCTGTGTGGGTTCTCTCTGCTCAAGCTTCCACCCACAGTCCAAATGCATGCTTGTTTGGTTAACTGGTTATTCTAAACTGGCCAAAGGTGTGAATGGCAACTTGTCTGGGGTGTACCCCGCCCCTTGCCACATGACAGCTGGGATAGGCTACAGCCCCCTTGTAACCCTGAATTGGATAAGGAGAAGAAAGACGGCTTGTTACTCTATTGTGGCTCATGCACATTTTTTCTTAATGCCATGTGTGTGAACAATCTTGTTCATGGCTACTTTAGCTATTTGATACTTCTGCTTATCAATGCTGTGCTTTAAAGACAGCCAGAACTACTCTGGATAAACACAAAGCAGTTTATTTATTGTACTTTTTTTGAAACAGAAATGTTTTATAGATAGGGTAAAACATAATTTTGTTTTGAAAGAGAAAACAACCTATGAAAATGTTTAGAACCAGGCATTTATTCAGTTATGGAAATTCTCCCCTCTGTGACATGCACATTTATATACATGATGACGGGTTCCTATAAAATCTCAGGACAACACATGGGTGGCTGTGGTTCAGGCTGTTAGAGGTGTGAGAAGAAGGCAAACTGTTCTAGCTTCCTAGCCAAGGTCAAGGCTTGTGTAGGTTTGTGTATGTATGTGTGCGAGTGTGGTCAGTGTGTATGTTTCTCTATGTACAGAACAGTGTAGGCAAGTTTCTGGACAGGCAACATGATAGCGCAGTTGCCGTAACTTTTTCATGAGCTTGACACTGTTTAATGCATGTTGTTGTGGCTGACTGACCTCCTGCTTGCCACGTCTTCCTGCCAGTGCTCTTAACATATGCAGTGTATCATCAATCAGTAAATCATCCCAAACCTGCTGTTTGTACATCCTGTTCACACTAACTAAATCATTCATTGGCTACATAGGTCATGGCTTTCAGGTGGATGTTCGACTGGATGGTATTTCACTGCTGTACATTTGTGCTCTGGCTCAAACAGGGAGGCCCAGGAGTTTGTTGAAAAATTTGAAGGGGCTCTTGGGAAAGGAAGAGGAAGGAAGCTGTATGCATTCAAAGTCATGATGACCAAGGTAATGTGCTCACTGAACAAAATGTACTGATTCATAATGTGAATAATATTGTTCAAGTTTGCTTCTCCACACTCTCCCCCAGAAACTTATCAAGTTTAAACGGGACTTTGAGAATTTCAAAACAGCATGCATACCTTGGGAGAGGAAGATAAAGGAAGTAGAAAGTTGGTACCACAATGACAAATACCCACTGAGCTATAAACTTAAATTTTCTAATAAGCTGTCTCCACAATTCTAAGTCTCTGTTTTCCTCACTGTAGGTCACTTTGGATCATCTGTGGCATCTTACTTTATTTTTCTGAGGTGGATGTATGGTCTGAATCTAGTCCTGTTTGGGTTCATGTTTGGTCTGGTGGTGCTGCCAGAGGTATAGCCTTTGTCATAATACATGCTAGCAGGTAATATCTGATGTGGCAAACGCTCAGCTCTCTCCTTTCTCACCTCCATCCCTCTCCTCTGTACTTAGGTTCTAATGGGTCTTCCCTATGGCTCCATTCCCAGGAAAACTGTGCCACGAGCTGAACAGGACACAGCCATGGACTTCTCAGTGCTGTTTGACTTTGGTGTGAGTATCTTAGCTTCATTTATCACTTTATTCATTTTTCCTAACTCAAGAGCTGTCTCTTTATTCCAGACTGTGTAACTCAGTAACTTTTGCCGTAGCACCACAGTGAGGTATAGATCTTTTATTTTCTTTTTTCTTTTTTGGAAATGTCTCAAAAACTGGATGGATTGCCATGGATTCCATTAGGTCGTCATCAAGTTGACATGTCAGTTTACTTGATATTTTTTATCACCAAATACTTTTAAATGTAATGGCATTCATCATCATCATACCTTTGGCTTTATTTCTAATCATAGATACAGTTAGGTCCATAAGGTTTTTGGACAATGATGCATTTTTTTTGTAGTTTTGCCTCTGTACACCAAGAAGGTGGATTTTTAATCAATCAGCTTTATGATTGAACGGCAGACTTTCAGCTGTAATTCAAAAGTTTTAACAAAAGTATTGCATTAACTGTTTAGGAATTACAGCCGTTTTTATACATAATCTCCCATTTTCAGAGGCTCATAATTAATTGGACAATTGACTGATAAACAGTTTAATGGCCAGGTGAGGCCTGTTCCTTCGTTATTTCCACAACAAATTATGATATGAAAATGATTTCAAGCGTTGAACTTATATTTCTCTCCACTGATGTCGATGCAAGTGAGGGAGGCCAATCATTAAGCTAAAAAAATAAAATAAAATAGAGAAAACAAAAACAAAATAAACGTATCAGAGACAGCATAAGCTTTAGCAACACCAAAAGGTCTGAAAGACCATAGAAGACAACTAAAGTGGATGATTGCAGTATTCTTTCCTTGGTTAAGATTAAGAAACACCCATCGCAACATCTAGCCAAGTCAAGATTACTCTTGATGAGGTAGGCGTATCGCTGTCAAAGTCTATAATCAAGAGACACCTTCATGAATCCTGTCCTTGAGTGTCACCACTGGTTACACTCAAGAACAAGAAGACCAGGTTAGACTCTGCCAGAAAGCATCTAAAAGAGCCTGCACAATTCTGGAAAAAATTCTTTGGACAGTTGAAACCAAGATTAAGTTGTACCAGAATGATGGGAAGAAAGAAATATGGGAAAGGAGAGGAACCGCTCATGATCAGACACATACCACCTCATCTGTCAAACATGATGGAAGCAATGTTATGGCATGGGCATGTATGGTTGCCAATGAAACTGGGCCACTAGGTGTTTATTAATGAATGTGAAGGTCTACAGGGCTATACTCTCTGCTCAGATTCACCCAAATGCTGCATAACTGATCGGACAGCACTTCACAATGCAAATGGATAATGACCCAAAGCATAATGCAAAAGCAACCCAAGAGTTTCTCAAGGTAAAGAAATGAGATATTCTTCAATGGCCAAGTCAGTCACCTGATCTCAACCCAGTAGAGTGTTCTTTTCAGTTATTGAAGACAAATCTCAATGCATACAGACCCACAAACAAGCAGCAACTGAAGGTGGCTGCTGTAAAGGCCTAGCAGAGCATCTCAAAGGAGCAAGCATTTGGTTTGATTTCCATGAGTTCTAGACTTCAGGCAGTCATTGACTGCAAAGAATTTTTATTCAAGTATTAAAAACATTCATTATATTTAAAATTATGTTAGTTTGTCCCATTACTTTTGAGCCTCTGAAAATGGGGCGCTATGAATAAAATTAGCTGTAATTCCTAGCATTTAGTGCAATACTTTATAAACCACTTGAATTAAAAGTGAAAGTCTGTACTTCAGTCACATATTGATTGCCTGATATAAACTCCACAGAGGTGGTGTATAGAAGCAAAATTACAAAAATTGTGTCATTGTCCATATACTTATGGACCTAACTGTATATACACCACATGCCGTTGAACTCTGCTACAATATTGGCATGGTTACATGATAAGCTATTATTCATATGGAAAAAAAATACAAAAACTTCTAAACATTTCTATCCGTAAATTTTTATGTTGTCTATATATTAAGTACTTATGACTTACATTGCATTCTTATATTTATGTTCCAAAGGAAAAATAGAAAAGGGGCCACTTTCATTGATAAATAATAGTATGGGACATACACGCACCGGCCACTTCATTAGGTAAAATTTGCTAGTAGTTGGTTGGACCCCATTTTTCCTTCAGAACTGCCTCAATTTTTCACTGCATAGATTCAACAAGAAGCTGCAAACATTCCTCAGAGATTTTGGTCCATATTGACATGACAGCATCACACATCTGCTGCAGATTTGTTGGCTGCACATCCATGATGTGTATCTCCTGTTCCACCACATCCCTAAGGCACTCTATTGGATTGAGATCTGGTGACTGTGAAGGCCGTTTGAGTACAGTGAACTCACTGTCATGTTCAAGAAACCAGTTTGAGGTGATTTGAGCTTTGTGACATGGCACATTATCCTGCTGGAAGCAGGCATCAGAAGATGGTTACACTGTGGTCATAAAGGGATGGACATGGTCAGCAACAATACTCAGGCTATAGCACTTAAACAATGCTCAGCTGGTACTAAGGGTCTTCTGCTGCTGTAGCCCATCTGCTTCAAGGTTTGACGTGTTGTGCTTTCAGAGATACTCTTCTACATACCTTGGTTGTAAAAAGTGGTTATTTGAGTTACTGTTGCCTTCCAGTACTGGATATTTTCTCTTTTCAGACCACTCTATGCAAACTCTAGAGATGGTTGTGCGGCAAAATCCCAGTAGATCAGCAGTTTCTGAAATACTTAAAGTCACGTAAATCACCTTTCTTCCCCATTCTGATGCTTGGTTTGAACTTCAGCAGGTTGTCTTGACCATGTCTACATGCCTAAATGCATTGAGATGCTGCCATGTGATCAGCTGATTAGATATTTGTTAATGAGCAGTTAAACAGGTGTACCTAACAAAGTGACTGGTGAGTGTATGTCTTAAAAAGACACAGAATATTCAGATATTCATAAATATTCACAAGATTTTTCTATTTTTTTGAATATGGGTATACTTGTTCATCATTAGCATGTTAGCAATGTAGATATTAGCCTTTACACCAGATCAAAGAGTTGGTTCACCCTCAGAGCTGCTAGCATGACTGTACGCTTGTTTTAATCAAGAATTTGATGAGTTATCTTATCCATACTTTATCTTAGTCTTGTTTAAGAAGATGAGAAACTTACCTTGTGCACCAACTTGTGCAGTTTTGATATGTGACTAAGTCTGTCTTTCTATATATATCATCAACAGGGATACTGCAAATATTCTATTTTGTTCTATGGGTTTTACAACAACGAACGAACCATTGGCGTGCTGAAGTTCAGACTCCCTCTGTCATACCTGCTCACGGGTGTTGGAATATTTGGATACAGCCTAATGGTTGTCATTAGAACGTAGGCAAGACGCAAATGCAGGCATTCAGATTTACATCATGGAGAAGGGGATGTTTTAATGATGGTTTTTCATCATTTCTTTATCTCTTCAGGATGGCTCGTAATGCAAATGAAGGAGGGGATGGGGCAGAGGAGGGAGAGTTCACCTTCAGCTGGAAGATGTTCACCAGCTGGGACTACCTCATAGGAAACCCTGAGACTGCAGACAATAAGTACGCCTCCATAACTACCAGCTTTAAGGTTAGCAGGTGTGTGTGTGTGTGTGTGTGTGTATTTATTTTTTTTATTTATTTATTTAATTGATTTTATTTAAAAAGGGACCATGTACAATATTAACATAAATGTTGCCATTTGATGCATTGTACCAGAGTTAGCTTAAAGCTAATTTGCATCTGCAGTCCCTTGGGAGGTTACATGCAAAAAATCACAATAAAATATCACATAGAAAGTGTGTGTGTGTGCGTGTCTGTGTGTGTTTGGGGAACAAAAGGAGGGTTTTTCTTTAAGTATTACCATTTTGCACCAAAATTCAAAAATCATAAAGGAAATATCCTTAATAGAGGAAGCTAAGATACACCGATCAGGCATAACATTGTGACCACTGACAGGTCAAGTGAATAACACTGATTATCTCTTCATCATGGCACCTGTTAGTGGGTGGGATATATTAGGGAGCAAGTGAACATTTTGTCCTCAAAGTTGATGTGTTAGAACCAGTAAAAATGGGCAAGCGTAAGGATTTGAGCGAGTTTGACAAGGGCTGACAATGGTTAGACGACTGGGTCAGAGCATCTCCAAACTGCAGCTCTTGTGGGGTGTTCCCGGTCTGCAGTGGTCAGTATCTATCAAAAGTGGTCCAAGGAAGGAACAGTGGTGAACCGGCGACAGGGTCATGGGCGACCAAGGCTCATTGATGCACGTGGGACGCGAAGGCTGGCCTGTGTCGTCTGATCCAACAGACGAGCTACTGTAGCTCAAATTGCAGAAGAAGTTAATGCTGGTTCTGAATACCCAGTGTCAGAATACCCAGTGCATCACAGTTTGTTGCATATGGTCAGCAAACACAATATTAGGCAAGTGGTCATAATGTTATGCCTGATCTGTGTATACTGTGTGTTTTAAATAAAATAGGGCCATGTGGGGCATGCCATCCTCTGTAGTCTTATAAAGGCCTGCATCCATCACATTCTCCAAGACCTGTTTGTAATGCATTTATGTATTTGATAGTTATCTGTAGTTTCAATGGAAACAATGGAAAACTTGATGCAGATGTTTTCATACACTGAAAGTGGAGCCCCACTTTAAGATATTACAGTTAATCAACAAAACCCACTTTCTGAACGTAAAGTGAGGAAAACTTTCCTTAAACCATCTGTGGTGAGATTTAAACTTTTGAAATGTGAAGATGTTAAATGGTGCAATATGAAACTTGAAGAGATATTAAACACTTCTTTATTTGACTATATTATCTGCACTGCAGGAATCCATTGTAGATGAACAGGAGAATCAGAAAGATGAGAACATCCATCTCCGACGGTTCCTCAGGATTCTGGCAAACATTCTGATCCTGTGCTGTCTTGGTGGCAGTGGCTATCTCATCTACTTTGTGGTGAAACGTTCTCAGGATTTTGCTGCGATGGATCCAGCAGATCTCACGTGGTTTGAAAAGAACGAGGCAGGTTTACACTGCACACGTGACATTTCTTTGCCAAATTAGGTTTTTATGAAAGGTTGGGAAAGGTAAGGCTTGAAAATGAATTTCTCTTTTGTACATTGTATCAGGTGGAGTTTGTGATGTCTCTGCTGGGACTAGTGTGTCCACCACTGTTTGAAACCATCGCAGAGTTGGAAGATTATCACCCCCGTATTGCCCTTAAGTGGCAGCTGGGACGAATTTTTGCCCTATTCCTGGGAAACCTTTACACCTTCCTCTTTGCTCTCTTTGATGAAGTTACTGCCAAGGTATGGCTGATGTGCCAGTACGTGTTTGTTACTGTTGCTAAGCCAGTGTGCTACAGGTGTATTTGCATAAATTTGTGCTCAGTTTTTACCCAAGTAAATAAATATATTTTCATGGTTTCCATGGAAATCAGCCTTTGCTGCGATATAGCTATATTTCAACATGTTTTTAAAATACTATAATAACCTTAAGTTAAACTTGACATGTTGAAATGTTTTTTACACTTACAGAAGGCAAGAGAGACAGATAACAGGGGGTAAGAGGTAGTTAGCTATCAAAGGTAACAAGATCCACTTTCTGGCACCATCAGACCTCACTTGTATAGTGTGTCTCGTTTGTCTAATATGTACAAAACCTGTTGAATAAAGTTACACTAATTATGTACCTAACTTTTTTTTGATGCAATGTAGATTTTGTTTCCCTCAGACAGAGCCCGGCTACTGTTTCAGTGTTTGTGCTAAATTAAGTGGTAACAGTCTTCTAATTCAAGTCTGAACCAGAAAGTGAACGACTCTTTCAAATCCTAGCTGCAAACTGTTTTGCTGTATGTGTGAAATGTGCTACATAACTACTGACTTCTTGATTTTTCCTTGATGCATTCACTGTTTTTCAGTTGGAGAGAGAGAAGTCAATCAAGAATGCCACTGAATGGACTTTGAATGAGTACTATGCCAACTACAGCTCCTACTACAACACCACAGATGTGCCTCCACTGAACATGCACCCAGCAGATGTGGTCAGAGGACCCTGCTGGGAGACTGCAGTGGGAATTGTTAGTAGAGGCTTTATGCATCCTTATCTAACAGTGTTGGGGGCAACACAATACAGTGTAATGCAGTACTATAATTACGTTGCATTTGTCTGTAACACTGTAATGTTATTTCAATTGAGTTATCACATTACAGTTACTCATAGAAACAACTCTGTCACAATTTGTGTTACATAAATTATGTAGGTAACATCAGTTACCTACATAATGGGCAGATAGAGAATAAATCACTAAATGTTTCTTTTCATCCATGCTCATTCAATGTTCTGTTGAATTAGCATGAATGAGGTGCCATCATAAAGTTCTGGGGCTCCAGCCGTAAAAATCGAAACCTCACCTGATTTAGATTTTCCCTTCAAGGTCATCTTCACAAGTACCACTGGGCTGCTTTCAGCTGCTATTTTTAAACTGCTCTGTGTGCTGGATCTTCTCCTGTGTGTCAAAACAACTATTCTTCAGCTTGAATTTCATTCTGGGGACACAGACAACACCACAGTTCTTTCTTTTGTTTATTTACTTTTTTTTGCCGTGCAGGAATTTGTGAAGCTTATCGTGTCAGATGTGCAGGTGACCTATTTGACTATCTTGATTGGTGACTTTGTGCGAGCTCTCATTGTCCGCTTCCTCAACTACTGCTGGTGCTGGGACCTGGAGGCCGGATTTGTGAGTACTCGTGCTTGTGTGTCAGTATGTCACGGTGTCCCATGTCCATTATGTGTGTTTGTTTTACTTTGTTTGACTAAAATTACACATCTGTCCTGCTTATCAGCAATGTTAACAGGGAACAGGCCTCACCAGGCCATGAAACCACTTGTCAGTCAATTGTTCAATTACTTTTGAACCTCTGAAAATAGGGAAATATCTATAAAAATGGGTGTAATTCCTAAACAGTTAATGCAATACTTTTGTTAGACCCCTTGAGCTAAAGCTGAAAGCCTGCACTTCAATCACGTTTTGATTGTTTGATTTAAAATCCACTGTGGTGGTGTAGAGACCTAACTATATACAGGCCTGACATTTGTACCACCTATATCTGGAGTCAATTCACTGTATATGAATTTGCAGTGGTTGTGCCAGTCTAATGACTGGTTATGTCACTGTATAGCTGCCACGTCATTCAGTTATTATTGAACACTTCAACTGAAGCTGAAGGTGCAGACTTTCAGCTTTAATTCAATTCAATTCAATTTTATTTATATAGCGCCAAATCACAACAACAGTTGCCTCAAGGCGCTTTATATTTTAGGGTAAAGACCCTACAAATTAGACAGAAAACCCCAACAGTCAAACGACCCCCTATGAGCAAGCACTTGGCAACAGTGGGAAGGAAAAACTCCCTTTTAACAGGAAGAAACCTCCGGCAGAACCAGGCTCAGGGAGGGGCAGCCATCTGCCGTGACCGGTTGGGAATGAGGAGAAACAGAAGAGAGCAGAGGAAGACAGGACAAAAGGCACACTATGGGAGAGAGAAAAAGTTAATAATAGCTAATGATTAAATGCAAGTGAAAGGAAGTGAGGAAGAGGAAGTGCTCAGTGCATCATGGGAAGCCCCCAGCAGCCTAGGCCTATTGCAGCTTAACTAAGGGATGGTTCAGGGTCACCTGATCCAGCCCTAACTATAAACTCTATCAAAAAGGAAAGTTTTAAGACTAATCTTAAAAGTAGAGAGGGTGTCTGTCTCCCGAATCCAAACTTAATTCAAAGGGTTTAACAGCACAGCTCGTACAGTCAACCTGATACTATGCAATGACATCTGGCAAGACAGGTGATCCCAAACATTGAGTGAAACAGGACACTTCAATGAGAACTTAATTACAGAGAGAGATAGAGAGAGAGAGAGAGAGACACACACACACACACACACACACACAGAGTAACAAATGCGAAGTGTATTGACCTGCTGTTTATTAATTCAGGAAAACATGCTAATCATGTTGTTGTTGTTGTTTTTATTTCAGCCATCATATGGAGAGTTTGACATCAGTGGAAATGTGTTAGGGCTTGTCTTCAATCAAGGAATGATATGGTGAATTACTCCATGGTTTATTTATTTATTTTTGTGTGTGTGTGCCTCTTTCTGCTTTGGCTGGGATTCTCTAATGAGATGAATGGCTCACTAATAAGCTTCCCTCTGCTGAAACACAGCTCATGTTTCTTTGTTGTCTGTCTTCAATGTGCCTATCATTAACGCAACAGTCTCAAAAACTGTAGTAGCACTAATTAGAATACTCTGTGGTTGATTAGTTTGAAATTGCCTCATGATCCTTTTAAAAATTGTTGCTAAATCTGTTGTTTTCCTTAGGATGGGAGCATTTTATGCTCCAGGTCTGGTGGGTCTGAATGTGCTACGACTCTTGACGTCTATGTACTTCCAGTGCTGGGCAGTGATGGCCTGTAATGTTCCTCATGAGCGAGTTTTCAAGGCATCAAGGTCCAACAACTTCTACATGGGCATGCTGCTGCTTGTGCTCTTCCTAAGTCTGCTTCCTGTTGTTTACACGATTATGACCCTGCCTCCATCGTTTGACTGTGGGCCATTCAGGTCAGTAGGAGATTAAAATGAGAGATTTGAGAAGGTGCATGAAATACCAAGTAATATTATGAAGTTTTTTTAGTCGGTTAATAATCTCAGTTCTTTTTGTATCTATCAGATAATTTAAACAACTGAAAACATGCACAATAAGCTTATTCAAATGCACTAATAGTACAGCATATGTAGATGAAAGTTAAACATAGATATACCATCTATCCATCCATTTTCTTCTGCTTATCCAATTCAGGGTCGCGGGGGGGCTGGAGCCTATCCCAGCTGTACATAGATATACCAGAGTTATCTTAAAGAATAACATAATAAAAAGGTCACTCAAGCACATTTAGGCTTAAATGTGATTTTTTTTAATGCTTTTTTTTTAATCTAAAGATTAGTAACAACACAAATGTTTCCCCCCAGCGGTCAAGAGAGAATGTATGATGTGGTTATGGAGACTATACAGCAGGATTTACCAGCTTTCATAGGAAACATTTTTACATATGCCACCAATCCTGGACTCATCATGCCTGCTGTCCTCCTCATGGTGTAAGTATCATTTAAACATCAAGTCAAATATTGCTGCTGTATCTGCTAAATAAGGATATTTTTTCACATTTTTAAGTGTGGAATTTTAAATGTAAAAATGAAGCCTTTTGAGCACTGTTAACATATTTAAGGTTGCCTACATGATCTTGTGAGTTATTCTTAAAGTTTTTTCATGTGAAAACAAAATAACCCTATCTTGGTGAATATTGGTAATGTGGTGATGTTATCCTCTGCTGTCTTTTTTGATACTACCACACAGCGGCAGCAAAGTCAGTCTTTTTTGGCCCACTATAGCGTGTGAAATGTCCGGTGGCAATCAGAGGGTTGTCTTGGTTGCGGTTGCAGCCCCTGTGGATCATGCCTATCAGATGCTCACTCAGGTTGGGATGTGGGGAATTTGGAAACTGGATCAGAGCCTTGGGCTCTTTGAGTTCTTCAGCTGTTCCTGATTTTCCTGATATTTGTTATGTGGCAGATTGCATTGTCCTGATGGAGGGGGCACTGCCTTTACCACCACCACCAGGGTGGGTCAGTCTGGTTTCTGTACAGGTGCTTGTGCAGAAAGGACCAGCTCCTCCATGGGGGATGGGGCAATTTAAATCTGTAAATAATAGAGTTATGCTATCCTGTTGCATTTATTTTGGTACAGTGTCTTTTTTTCCTTACCTGGGACATTTTTTACAGATCTTCATGAGCAAAACTCATGCTTGCAGATAATTTTTGGCCGTCTTCAACCATCTTAGGCACACACATCTGTTTGTTTTTTAATTTGACCAGACCTGAATTCTTCTTACAAGCCACAAGCTTTCATTTTCCCTGTAGAAAAACCAACCTAGCTTCTTTCTTTTCACATCTGGCCAGGTATTGTGCATCTTCCATTCTTCCATTTGTTTCTGTGGCCTACCCTGTGGCAGGCAGCTGCGCCCACTGTGTCATCTTTCCCATATTCATATAGCTGGATTGGGCCCTGGGGTGGTATATCTAAGCCGGCATCTTAAGCTGCAGCAATCTGTTCATTCGCCTCTTTTTCAGATAAATGTAAAACTGCCTAAAATTTCCATGATCAGCACATGCAATTGCACACAAGAAAATCATGAAATTTACTGACTTAACTTACTATCACTCTGTGTCCAAAGCCTGACTGTGATCTAAACTGTCTACAGTGGCTTTTACACACAGTTAAAGACTTATACTGTGTAACAGGTTGGCTATCTACTACCTAAACACAGTGTCAAAGGGATACCAACAAGCCAACCTGGACCTTAAAAAGAAGATGCAAATGGTCAGTATGAATGTCTCTTGATTTCCCTTTCCTCCCCCAAAAGTTCAGGATTCAGTCAAATGACTGTCTGTCTGGTTTATTGATCATCACTTCAGGCTCGAGATGAGGAGAAGAACCGCAGGAACAACAAGGACAGCACTAATCAAGTGATGAAGGACTTGGAAGACCTGCTGCCAAACAAATCTTTAATACTGCCTCCCACCAAGGAAGAGCCACCTCCTGGTATGCTCAAATACATGCATAATTGTATATGCTATAGGGCAATTCGCACCCAGCTGACCTGACCACTTTTTCTGCTCTCAATCTGTCTTTTTAGATGTTGTAATTGAGAAGGGCAGCAAGTCTACCAAAATGAAACCAGGTTCAGCAGGGAAAGGGGTCAACCTACAAAAGGAGGTGTCACTGGCTGCCCCAAACCCCAGAGGGCCAGTGACGCGTGCTCCTGGGCCACAGGGAAGGCCACCTGGAAATGCCAGGGGCCCTCAACCTGGGCCTGGCAGAGGCAGAGGTCGGGGTGCACCTCCGAGGAGATAAGACGAATGATTCATGGACCAGACAAAACAAAAAGCTCACTACAATTATAGGTGTCTGTTAGCATGGATGCATCTGATACAATCACATATGGAGGATGAATGTGTCACTGGAATAATTTTGTTGTTTAATGTAATGATTACTTAAAAAATATGTACAGTTGTTACACAAAATAAAATGAACAAAAATTATTATTACACTGTTTTTCATAGTAGTTTTATTGCATAATTGAAAAGCATTCAAATTAATACTTTCAACATGCTAGTTGAATCATCAGTTATACCTAACACTGGAAAAACTCTAGTTATTACAGTGAGACTGTTAAAAGATACAGAAATGATTGTGTTAATATATTAAAACAGCACAAATTGCAACAAAAACTATAGCACAGCAACTTATAACTTAGATGTATAGCAAGATCTGGGCTTTATCCTGTTTACTACATTGAAATCAGTGTAAGGTTTACTGGTTATCAATATAGATGATTGATTTCATATGGAAATCCCTGTACATAGTTTCAAAATTGTCTTTCTATTTTTTGCATGACATCCATTAAAATGTTAAATTTATAAAAAAATGCCATTTAAAGTGTAACTAAACTATGAAACACGCAAGACTACACTATAAAGAACATACTGTCCACAAAGCCACACACTAGAGGAACATAGATAAAAGTCATGTAACACTGACAGTATACTATAAAAATAAGGAAAGTCTAAGGAGAAAATGAAATAAATATTCACAAAGTGGCTACAAAACATGCAGGTGCAACATGATCTGAGGATCTGACGCTGGCTGATAGTTTTAAACGTCAGGAAAAAGTTAGTCTGACAGTATCATGAGTTCTTCTGTGAGATTTTGATGGTGACTGCTTTGACCTCGGTGTACTCTTGAAGTGCATATTCCCCCCTGAAAATAAAAGGACCATTGATTATGAAGGAAAAAAGTTGCAATGCATTGTTGCAAAGTATCAAAGCAATGATTACTTAGCTGTTTGGTGGACATTAATGCACCCGATGTAAAGGGTAATTGCATGAGTTTATAAAATGGTATCACTCACAGTTCCCTCCCATTCCCAGACATCTTGAAGCCACCAAACGGACACTGAACACTCATGGCATTGTAGCAGTTCACCCTTGAAATAAAAGCAGCATTAGTTTCACCTTATTCCATAACAAAAGGCATTCACTTGTATCACTTGCAATATTCCAAAGTCCAATGTGACTTTAAGGGAGGCTTCTGTGATCATGTTCTGTACAGAAGATTTGATCCATACCAGACCATGCCAGCTTGCAGAGCAGAGGAGACTGTAAGGGCTTTGTTGATGTCATTAGTGAAAACTCCAGCTACCAACCCATAGTGTGTGGCATTGGCTCTCTGGATGACTTCATTGATACTACGGAAAGACATGATCTGCTGCACTGGGCCAAATATCTGCAAGAGTACGACAGGAAAATGTGGTAAAAATCTTACAAGAGGAGAAAACTCAGAAAAACGCAGTGGCAGAACAGAGACACAGAGCATGTGTTTTAATATGTACACCAGGTGTGGGTGTGAGTACCTCTTCTTTGGCAATGCGCATATGATCTCTGACATTTGAGAACACGGTGGGTTGGATGAAAAGTCCCTGCTGACCCCATGAGGAGCCGCCACACTCCAGCGTTGCGCCCTCCCTCTTCCCGCTCTCTATTAGCTCCATTATCTTATCAAACTGCTTCTGGTCAATCTGCAGAAAAAAGTTAACAGAAGCTCACATTAATTTGGCCCGGTTGACTTGTCAGATGGTGTATAAGTAGTCAAATAAAAGGTGGTTACAGTTTACCTGCGGTCCTTGATCAACCCCTGGTAAAAGTGGGTTTCCCAGCACTTTGGACCGGGCTCTCTCTACACTGCGGCAGACAAACTCCTCGTAGATTGTTTCCTCTACAAACACCCTGGATCCTGCCAGACAACACTGGCCCTGATTGAAGAACAGACCACTATGGGCCTGCTCCACCGCATACTCTACTGCAAGACATGTACACATAAAGTCTAAAAGGCTGCAGCTTGACTATGGACAGCAAGTAGGAAAGGTTATACAGAATAATCCCTGTGTCCTTTAACACTGGTTAAAAGTTTTGACCAGAAGTAGGACATAATATGATGTTGCACTTCATTATATACTTGAGCTTCATTACTTGCCAGCATCGTGGGGGTTATTCCACATTCTGCACTGAAGTCTAACAATGTTTAATATTTTACCATTTTTTGTGGTATGGAAATACCAGCAAACCACCACTGACACAGTGCCATGCTCAATTTAATGATTTGTTTTAAGCAGTTGGAACATTTAGTGCTCATTGTATTTGCATTTTTACTTACATTACTTACATTTTTAGGAATTATAATACATCTTACCTTCATCAAAAATACACACAACAATGCAGGCCCCAAACTCACAACCACTACATGGTTAGAGATGGTAAAGGTATAAAAGACAAAGTGATCAGTCAAAAAAAAAAAAAAAGGCCATACTCACAGTCACAGTCTGCAAAGACAATATTTGGGTTTTTTCCACCGAGTTCTAGTGTAACTCTTTTCAGGTTGCTTTCACCTGAAGCCTTCTGAATGAGTTTCCCAACCTGGAAACCAATGACAACAAAGTGAGATGCACAGTTACTGTAAAGGAGTTAATTTAAATATGAGTAAAATGCACAAAAACAGAAGAGAAGAGGTATTTTACACAGAGACACTGAGCTGAGATTGATACTAACAGCAGTAGATCCAGTAAAGGCTACTTTGTCAATATCCATGTGGTGGGAAATGGCAGAACCTGCTGTGTGACCATACCCTGGCACCACGTTCACCACTCCAGGAGGAAACCCAGCCTGAACACAGAGAGTTGGAGAGAGAGCCACTGCATCATCATCTTTAACTAAGACATTATCTCACACTAGTCTTTGCACTTTCACAGCCACATAGGTCTTGACATTCTCTGAATGCAGGTTTATAGCTTTTGTCCATAACTATATAACTGTTGTGGAAAAACAGTATTTGTAACCTAACTACCTCTTTGATGAGTGCAGCCATATGCAGAGCTGATAAAGGGGTCTGTTCAGCAGGCTTGATGACTACAGTGTTCCCACAGCACAGAGCAGGAGCAATCTTCCACACAAACATCATCAGTGGGAAGTTCCACTAAATGCCAAAATACAAAGTCAAATTTCAGATTTAGCCTCAAAATAGTTTTGTTTAAAAGCATTTATGTGATGAATTTACTCAGAGATGAATGTGACACAACCAGAGCCAGTCATCAAATATCTTTAATTCAGCTAAAACTGAATGCAAACGTGGAAACACAAGCAGCCTAGAGAAAACTTGGTGACATAACAGTTTAGTGTTTGGTCTTCTGTCGTGTTTCTACAGAACAATTTTTCCACTTACAGGAATGATCTGGCCACATACTCCAATGGGCTCATGGCGTGTGTAAGTAAAATATTCTCCATCTAAAAAAGAAACAAAACAAACAAACAAAAAAAAATAACAACCATATACAGTTCATTTATTATAGCACTGAATGCGCTCTGGCCTTTATTGTTCTAAAATGTATGTTTCAAACACGGAAATATGTGTAATCTTAAATCTATCAATTAATCAAACAAACAAATGAATTTAACTCACCTACGGGGATCGTTTTTCCATGAATCTTGTCTGCCCAGCCACTATAATATCTCAAGGTCTTGATTGTAGCCATGAGATCTACAAAATATGCCATAAGAAACACTTTGCCACAGTTTAGAGCCTCTAGTGTCTGGAAAGCACAAACAAACCACAAAGGCACCATTACTTCATGTCAACAAACCAGTTGTGATGTTTCGTGAAACAACATTTACTGATGATTTATTTCAGGTATGCGTAGGTGTGTTTCTCACTGCTAGCAAGAGTCGGTCTCTCTCCACTAAGTCGGCAAGTCTGTTAAGTAAGTGACCTCGGTCTGAGGCATCCATGGATCGCCATGGTGATCCCATCTGGAAAGCAGCTCTGGCACTCCTCACTGCCTTGTCTATGTCTTCCTATGAGAGGTACAAGTTGAGGAGGTTGTCACCACAATCAAGCCAAATTAAGTACATGTATTTACTTAAAAAAAAAAAAACACAAATTTGCCTCATAGGGATTCACAATCTGTACACCATACAACACCTTAGACCCTTGATTTGGATAAAGAAAGAAACTTTAATGGTGGAAGAAATTATTTGCATAAAAAAGTACTCACAATGTAAGTCATCGTAAATTTCCATCACCATTAAAATTCCACATTCTCGGTAGTACAGCTTTAAAAGAGCACATCTAATTTACTGGTGTTGTATAAAATACTCACTGAGTCAGCCTCCTCCACCTCACACAGCAGCTCCCCAGTGGTGGGATTATACACAGCAATCTTTCTGCCACCGCATGACTCATGCCACTCGTTACTGATGAACAACTGAGAGAGAAAGCAACACAGAAAAAGATTCTTCAAGTATATATAATTTTTTTTACTTCAAGTGGTATCTCCCTCTCTTGTTGCCTAAAACTAGATCACAGACAGTTCTAAACACATGGTCCAGGGTATCCTCTTTGAATGCTGATCCAGTTAATTACTGTATTACTGTAATCAACAGGCTGATACAGAACAGATGATAAAACTCACAATTTGCCCAGTACGAATGTTTTTGCCCATCAGGATGCAGGATATGTGTTAGGATGAGGATAAAAATAACAAATTAAAACATCAAATCAAAAACTGCAAGTGATTTATTGAGTGTCCCTGTTGTAAGACTTGTAAAAGTAGACACCTAACACCTGCCATTTATACTAAAAAAATTCTTAAATCCTTGGTGTCTTATTTTTAAACTTTGTGTAATTCCGCATACCTGTACTTTTTGTTATGAGCTAAGTTTTTGTTTGTTTGTTTGACTGCTTCTTGACTTGCAGCTTACCTTAGTGTAAAGAATTGGGGGGTTTGCAATTGGAGTGGGCAGAGGATTTGTCTCTGATCCATCTGCATACTGTGATTTTTGGTCCTGCACCTGGTGGTCAAACCCATTACCAGAGTGATGTTCGTAGCCATTGCCCTGCTGGGAGTTCGTGCTGTCATGCTTTCTCTCTGAAAAAGACACAAATGGAAGCCAGTGTTATTTAAGCTTTTTTGTCTGATAACGTGTGCGCTTACCCACTGCACTGCAATCGTGTGTGAACACGTGATTGTGAAAGCTGAAACAATTGGGTCACTGCGTGAGGATAGTAACTCTGTGCACAAGACACTATCCCAACCCAGTGGAGTAAACAGAAACTGTGCCAAATTAGTTACTGGCATTGTCAGCTTTTTTAAACTAGACGGTCAAGGGTCATGACTGGCACTGTAATGGCGTGCTGGTTTGGAAGAGTGGAGTGGTCCTTATTTGAACTGAGAGAATAAGAGAACATCAAGTTGTGTGCCAGAGCAAAATATGACCAGGGGTATGCCCACCATATCTGCTGAAAAACCTCAAAGCTATGGGCTCAGTTGTAAGAAACAAGTTTAAAGATTTATATGAGGCACTTTTCATTTCTTTCTCAGAAAAAAAGCAGTTTGAATATGTTACTGTGTCACTTCCATATGCCAGGCAATAAATTAAGTATACATAATTAGCTTTAAATATGGCATTTTAAAAATTTTTGCTCTGACAAATTACCTATGTTTTTCCCAAGTAAAGTCTACTGAATATTTGACTTTTGAACATTTGAACATTTATGTCAGTCACGTGACAAACAAAAATCTTAGCTTCAATCTTACCAGCAGTATTAGGAGAACGTAATTCTGATGAATAAAATATATTTATAGCTGGTCTTTTATTAACACTAGAAAACACAAATTCTGCAGTTGTGAGACTATACTAACTAAATGCATAAAGTTGTGCTACCTGTGGGTGATGCTGATGAGGTCCCTCCAGACTGGTGGATTTCCACTCCGGCCACAGGCATGTTGCAGCTGCTCTCTCCCTCCTCTAAGTGTCAGCAGACCCGAGAATCTCCGAGCTTCTTTATATACTTTCAGCTCTCAGCGTCAGAAAACAAAAATCTGCAGCATTACGCACTATGGCAGAGGGTCTCCTGCTGGGTCATTTGAGGGTCCCCCTACACGTGCTAATAACCATTCAGATGGAACCAATCCCAGTTTACCTCATGTGCTCCTCGAGGCTGGCAGGCGCACTAATCAGTTGACATGACAATTGAAGCAGAATGTGATTAGGCACGTTTTTAAATATTAGCCAAATAAAACATTTATTTTGTTGGTATTTTATGTGTAATAAACAGTTAGGGGCTAGGTCAGTAGTTTTAATTCTTTCTTCTGCTCCACTATATTTAAGACAAATGTACTTTTACTTCACTACTAATCTAGCAGTGTTACTTTTATTTATTACTACTGAATAATATTTTACACAGTTAGACAACTTTATGGTACATTGGTAATAGCGTTGTAATTAAAATTAGCACAATATACATTAGAATGCTAATTAGAGATAAATTAACAATATAAAAGGAGTCTGTATGGATAGCAAATGCTTTTACTTTTGACACATAAAATAAATTTTGCTGATATTACAAGTGTGCGAAGGTAAGAGAATTAGAAGTGACTTGTTACTTGTTAAATCTATGTATAACTGTTCTATTTCAAAATCACCTAAATTTCAACACACTTTTAAACATTTAACAAAACAATTTCACCATATAACAAACACACTTTTTAGGTGCAAATGAGGCCACAACAAGTTGCTTTCAGTCAAATCCTAAAAATTTGAATTTGCCATTTTGCCTGTTGTATTACTTATGTCTTCTAAGAATCAGTTCAGCCCAATTACCTGGATAGGCCCACCTCAAGGCAGCAAGTATAATTGGGAAGATGTTTGCTTTGATAAGGGGCCTCCTGCTGTTTCACTGTCTCCCAGAAACAACGTGATCACATAACTTTGTCTGGTGTGCCCATTTTCTGTCTCGATATACACACATCTTTTTCAGAATTATCCCCTGGGACAACATAACCTTATTTAACCCTCATTAAACAAAGAAAAGATTTGTAGAGCTGCAGTTAGGGAGTGTTGCAAACATAGTGAAAACCATCCTCCCATACTAATGCGTTCACCTCATATTTGTCACACAGTTGACTTGAAGTCTTTTTTTTCTTTTTTTTTTGTATGAAAGAGTTTGGACTGGAAATACAGTGCACTGTAAATATGTGATCCAGATTCTGTTGATCCAGTTACCCCAAAAGGCTTTGTTCCTCATTGGGGTAACTGTAGCACATAGTAAATTTTGATCAGCAGATAATTTATCCTAGTATGTATGTAGTAGCAGTCTGCCTAGTTTAGCCACACATTGAGCATGTGTAAATGCTCATTCATATGTTTTGAATATAGTGTTAGATCTGTAAACCTGGTCTTGCTTTAATGCTTGAACATAAGGAGGACAATCTCTTTCTAGACACTACCTTCTAGTCTGGCTCCAGAGAGTCAGTGTGTGTGTCCGCCAGAGTTAATGACGGGACTAGACTGCCTCAATCTAGACAGGATGTAGATCACCAGGTCAAAGGAGCTGTTGCTCGGCCTGACAGCACCGGGTGTCCCACAGCTGAACTTGACCTAAATTGACAGTTTGATAGAGGGCAAGAAAGAAAGAAAAATGAAGGGAATAAAAGATGGAAAGTAGGAGGTGGTGAAAGAAGTGGAGAGAAGGATACAGTGCAATCATGGATAAAAAGGGGAAAATGAGGAATGAAAGAACGAGGGGAAAAGAAAGTTAGCCGACACCGGAAGGAAAGAATGTGAAGGAAAGAGTGAAACAGACATATTTTACAGCTCTTTATTAATCAAATCAGAGGCCCATTAAAGTTAAATGTTACAAAAAGGAAAATGTAAAACATGGGAGGTGGAAGAAAGCAAAAGATTTGTGTTTGTCATTCATTACTGAAATCAGGTAAATCTGCAGTTCTGTTGTGATGGGTAAATGTTCCCGACATGAAGCACTAATATGGATCATGGACAGACATGGACAGATGTTTCACTGGCATTTTAACAAAATAGAACTGAAAGCTGAACCGCACAACAGTGTAATTACATGCAACTACATGGAGCTGAATGTCATTGGCCAAAGCTGAGTGAAAAACTAACCACAGCCAAAGTAGTAGTGAAAACAAAGTCTGCTTAAACAGACTGAGAGCGCTCCCTTGTGACACATTACAGAAATGACATTGTTCATGGGATCCAGTAGTGGCAGATCACATAACACAAGGTCACAAGGTTTTATTCTCAGTAAAAATCTGGAATTTGCAGTTTTAAAATTTTACTGCTTAATTCAATGTGTCAAACCTGCTACAAGAAAGGCCAGTTCATTTTCAGTTAATTCATGCATGTAGTATGGGATATCACAGCCCTACATGGCCTGGCTGAAGACACATCTCACTCCTTTAATACAGATGACAGTGATGACATATGTGAGTCCCCTCCTGCACATGGTATTAACAGTCAACCCCCAGGTCTTACGGTCTTCCCCTTGTAAAGAACACCTCACCCGAGTTGGGTTAGTTAGCTGCTGCTAATAAACTTTGTTGTCTCTGCCAGCTTGAAGTTAGCCACTGACACTTAAGTTGATGAATATGCAGTCTGTGAAGCCCTAATTTTGACTTTTCTGTGCACCTTTGTGTTTTCATACGAGCACCAAATTGAAGCAGGCAAAGAAGAAGTGACTTTTCTGCCCCTGTCCTCAGGGATGCTGCTTCTCTTTGCATGACAAACACCAGCATGAGGCAAGGCCCGTGTGTCCACGCCATTACATTTGTGAAGAAACTGCTGGGAAGCTGCATGTGGAGTCAGCCCCAGCCTTACTGTCTCGGCCCCAAGAACTACCTGCCCATATACCTGGGCTATGAGTAATTCTCTACATGGAGCAAATTGCTGTCTACCCATTTCATTCTGCCCGGATGTGGATAGTACTTGTATCTAGACACCTCTGAAAAGTGTGGCTTCATTATTCCACTGCCTACGGGGCTCTCCATGGCAACTTATCTGGTCCAAGTGTGGGCAGCCCCACAACTCTTTCATCTAAGCACTGCACGTTTTCTGCATCTCAGCTGGACAAGATTAATTGTGCTCAAGCAGGCACCACTTTCACCATACTTTAAAAAAAAAATCAGGCAATGCACTTGGTGGAGCTTGGTTCACTGGTGCCTTCAGATGATCCACTTGCACCTCTCGTCAATGAGGGTTGAGTTACCACAGATTTAAATCTCCCCAGGTGTTTTATGAAGCCCAAGCTCACAACTAGACCTCTCAGGCCTGGAGTAACATCATCTCCCCCCAAGAGGGCAGTGTCATCTGCCACTGGGGGTCAGAGCCAGTGAGGCCGCCACCACTCTCTTGGTCAGCCTCCACAATAGTTGGCCAACCCGCCTCCAGAGAGAACCTGTATTAAATGTTTCCCAGGTAACCATGACAACTGTTCAGTGTTTGTCATTTCAGAGCCCAGAAAAGGTGCCTCAATGTCACTGGGTGAATGTTAGTGTTTCCACCTCACATACATTAAAGAAGGCATCTTGTGGGTTAACACATTTGTCTAACACGCAAAATATCTCCAGTTTGAGAATGGGAGGAGACACAAATCCCTGGGAGGGTTGCATGAAGAAGGAAATGTGTAAAATCAAATATGTGGATACATCCGCTGTGGTAATCCCTTGTGAGTAAGGGAGCAGGTGAAAGAAGCTTGTATTGAGGGGGCTGCTTCAGTTTGGTATTTTGGGCAAAGTTAGCAAAACTTTAAACGTTTTTTAAATTAGATTTGATTGGTTATCCTATATATGCAGTTTTTTTTTGTTGTTGTTTTGTTTTTTTGTCACTGGCACAACAGAAATTAATGTCGAGGCTCTCTTCCCACTCATTTGGATACAGGCTTCAAAATAACTTCCCAAATAACTGCACAGAGGCATTGGCAGGATGGCTATCAAGTGGTTTGTGCTAAGGACTTGAAGTGGAATTGCTGTCCATAGATTGGCTCTGAGAGAACTGTTGCTATGGGTTACCAGTTGTACTTCCAGGTCAAACCACCTCATTTGCTCTCAGCACAAATATAAGCTCATTTCTTTTGCTGTATTTGAACACTTGTCACTTTTGCTTAGGAAGGTTCCTAACTGAGTGAAGTGACCTGGAAGTATCTGCATGGCAGCCATAATAAGAACTGCTCGAATTCTCAAACGCTGCTTCAGTGCTTCCTTCATTAACTCCTTCAGCAGAGGATACACTGGATCAACCTTTGTGAAAGGAAAGGAGAGAAAGCCTTCCTACATTTCATAGTTAGAAACTATCAGATCTTTCACAAAAACAAACGATCAACATAGCTGCCAAGTGAAGCAGCTCATGTTAATTATTAGTGTCATTTCTGTTTCATATCATATCCTACTGATATGTTTTTGAATATTCAGTGACAGGCTATGTTAAACACAAAGGTGTGCTAAGAACATTACACTGCTGTGATAAATGTTCTTCATGCTTTCCATAATCCATCTTTGGGATGTGGTTTCAACATAGCAGACCCATGTCAATAACATCCACTCTCAGATTATTAAGCAACCTAATCTACATGCAGATGGATTCTCTGAGCACCACCGTTGTCTTCCTCCACACCTTGTGACATTTTCCAGAGGGTCAAGGAAAAGTAACTAGGAAAAGACAAGAGGTAATTTTCTGGACAATTCGACTGCAGGTGCAGTTTTGTGCCATCCGTCCTCCTGCACCATCCTGGAGGATGTCAATCCCTAAAATGGATCTGGAGAAGAGAGGAGGCCTTCCAGGGGAGCTATAATGTATCCTTTGCAAAAAAGAGGAACAGGCACACAACTGGAAAACAACATACGGTCTATAGAATACATAAATCATATCTTGAGGAGGACTTTTCAAATAAACATTCCTTTGTTGTTTTAGTTGTTTTAGGTTGTTTTAGTTAATTAAGATGTGCAACTGTGTGATCAAACCAGGTTTACCTTTTTTGTGTGTGACAAGTTTTTAAAAAAAAGTACATTCTTGTCACATTGTGAATCTGATTAAAAAGAATATGAAAGTCATCAAAACTTTAATACTCATCTGACATATGAGATCCTAAAACACAGTAGAAGCGAATTACAGCAAAAACGTCTTTTTTTTTTTTGGTCAAATATCTGTTACTCTCACTTCTCTCTCTGCATCTCTCTTCCTAAGATCCTCGGCCTGTATCTATTGTGGGAGGGATTAAAACGCAAAGGAAAATAGGATTTACAAACTGAGAAATTAGAAGGGGGCAACTTCTGTTAAGTAAGTTAGTTTTAGCTGGAGGAGGAAAGTCTGTAGTAGCTGCAGGAGGAAAGACGGTAGCAGTACCGACAGAGTAAATAAACTGCTGATCAGGAGAGCAGTGCCAGTGGTTCCTGCTTGGGACACAAATAAAGGTTGGTACAGCCGTTATTTCTTGTTCCGATGAAGGACGGGGGGTGAGCATTTTCAAAATACTCAAACACTCATACAGCTTCTGAACGCAGAGACTGGTTAACTGCAATCGCTCCCTAAGATGCGCACTTTAATGTAGCGATACATCCGGAGCGCAGGCAAGTTTACATTTGAGGGTAGCCTATATACTTTTCGGCCTGTTATTGCCATTCCACACCTTTACTGAATGTGTCAAAAGCTCCCCTCCGGGACAGGGGCGTCCATATTTTAGCCTATCAGGACGACTGGGCTCTGATAGAGCTACTTTTGTCACATATTCCAGCCCTGGGCTTCTGAGTGAATTTTCAGGAAAACAAAAAACAAAAACAAAAAAAAAGTTAACACCGAGCAGAGGGCGTTTCACCGCTGCCTCGCACAATTTCAGTGGGGACGCAGACTGCGTTTCCCAGCTAATTTATATGGCATCACGTCCTCTGTTATTTCCACAGTGCCGTTACAGTCGTTTCAGCCTGCTCTGCAGTAGTTCTCACCGCATGTGTGCGTCGCAGCCTCTCCAGAGGTGGATGGTAATTACGCGTCTCTCCATTACGGTCACAAACTGTATATAAAACATCGACGTAGCCAGTGACGTCACCAATTCGCTATGGACTCAGTAGTAGTAAAAAAAAAAAAAAATCCCTTCTATTTTTTTTTTCTAATCACTTTTCTTGTTCTCATTGGGAAACCTTTTGAGGTCCAGGAAAGATGTGAAGTAGAATCCGACTGCATGCATACTATGCTACTTTATAATGTGACAGATTACTTGGGTTTGCCTTGTGAAACAAGATGAGGATGCAGTACAAAAAGGTCATCTTAGATTCTTTGCCACCCTGTTGTTACCGTGTTGTTTTATGAAAGCTATATAAATGTTGGCACCCTGCTGTTCACTCATATTTTCTCTGCCTGCTGAAGAGGTCCACTGTGTTCCACTTCAGCTCCTGGTTTTATTAAAGCTTTCAGCATCTCTGAAGTTAAAATAATTGATGACAATCCTGAATGTTCACAATACAACAACAACAACGAAAATGAGGACATAACCAATGCAAACTCAGTTACATTAGAACTTTCACTTAGCTTTGATCATTTTAATATAGCTAATTATTTCTAAAGCACTTTTCTAAGTTACAAATTGTTTTACACAAGGAAACAACTTCATAAAAAGCAGATTTGAATACAGTAGTGTTACATTCAGAGACTGGCCATTAGTTTAGCAAATATTGGAAAGATTAAAACATAGCATATTATGAAGTCATGGGAAAGATGGAAAACACAGCAGTAATTTGATGATGATTGACATCATTTGTCCTCAGTTATGTTGATCATTTATTTTCATGAATGGTCAGCTGGTGCGTCGTTTTGATTGGTGGGACAACAAAGGACGGCCCAGTGTATCCTCTGTTAAAAGAAATAATAAAGGAAGCATTGAAATGGCTTTCATTAACATTTAGAGAATTCGAACAGCTCTTCTTATGGCTGGAGATACTTCCAGTCTACATCACTCAGTTAAGAACTTACCAAAGTTCACTATCAAACTGAACGGGTGGAACACACAGACCCACATATCTGCTAATTAGTGCTAAGTAACAGACTAAAAAGATATGAGAATTTCAAAACTGAGGCACAAACTACTTGGATGGGCTATACCACACAACAGAGCATATTATTTGTCAACTAATTTGATTAAAACAATGTTCCAAAAGGCGCCAGCAGCACAAACAGGAGATCCAGTTCAGTGACTCAAAGTAGCGGAGGTGAGGCCTAGCACACACACTGATTCCCGGTGCTCAGGGGCGGTGGGTCACTGGGTTTGCAACACAGTAGAGGAAACCCTGTTTCGTAACACGTGATAATACCACATAATTCCTTTGCAATACATTTTCAGCCTATGCACTGCATCAAATAGCCTCCGGCTTTGTTAGTCACAGTAGGAACTAAAGAGGGCGGGTCCATGCTGTGTATGGTTCCAGTCTGTCGTTAAGTGGGCTGATGCAGTCTCTAGCTGGCTGGGCCGGACTCATCCAAAACCCTGAGCCAAGTTTCTCACTATGTGTGCCTCTCTATTGTGAGTTGGCAGCAGCTCCCCCTGCAGGGGACCTGGCTGCTGCTGAGAGGGACGTCCCATACTGCAAGCCACTCATATCAACAGGTTTATAAGGGTTAGACCTCAAAACTTTGCTTGCTGAGTATTTTGGTGTTTGCTGTGCTTTCTCTTGTCTAAACTGGGCCTCTCTTATTTTTTTCTACACCAGAGTTACAGAAGGCACTGTATGGTAAGTTTTTATTATGAAAACTATTTTCTGTTCTTATTTTGTTTTTGTTTTTGACTTTGTTTTTTTTTTGTATTCTTTCCTTCTTTGGTCTTTTTAGCCTACAATATGAGACCATTTTTCTTTTAAGTTAATGAGGATCTATTTTCCCCTTTTCAAACATAATTTTTTTTTTTTACCTTCACCTCTCTCTCTCGCTCTACCTCTCTCTCAGTATTTGTACTTGCAACATGACGCTGACACTGTTTGGGATTCTGCCAATCAAGGAGAACCCTTGTGCCTCTCTGTCTAGTGTCACTGTTGCTCTGTGTCTTTTAACCCTGCTCCTGATGATCATCTGGGGTCGAAAGAGCAAGAGGTCTTTCTTCCACTTCCACCATGACCCCCAGCTGGACCACACAAAATACCCCCCGCCTCCTGGCCCTAAACCATGGCCCCTTGTCGGGAATCTGCTCCAGATTGGGGGTCAGATTCATCTTTCTCTAACCCGGCTGAGGCTCCAGTATGGCGATGTCTTCAAGGTATAAATAGTTAGTTTTTGTGTCAAGAGCTTCAGATGGACGGAGCAAGCATTAGTTAATTTTTATCCCCTTATTTGTTTATGTCATCACTCCAGCTACGCCTTGGGTCTTTGACTGTTGTCGTTCTGAGTGGGTACACAACCATCAGGCAGGCTCTGGTTCGGCATGGGGAAGCTTTTGCTGGGCGACCTGACCTTTTTGTCTTCTCTGCTATAGCCAATGGGACCAGTATGACTTTCAATAAGAACTACGGACCTGTGTGGCTGCTCCATAAGAAGCTGTGTAAGAATGCCCTCAGGTCTTTCTCCCAGGCTGAGCCAAGGGGCTCTGGTGCCACCTGCCTCTTAGAGGAGCATATATGTGCTGAGGCTGCAGGGATGGTGCAGGTGATTCGGGAAAAAGCTGCTACAGAGGAAATGGATCATAATACGATGGGTATAGACCCAGTGACGACCTTGGTAACCTCAGTGGCAAATGTCGTCTGTGCACTCTGTTTTGGGAAAAGGTATGACTACAATGATAAGGAGTTTCTCACTATTGTTCATGTCAACAATGAGGTCCTGAGGCTCTTTGCAGCAGGGAACCTGGCTGACTTCTTCCCTGTGTTTCGCTACTTTCCGAGTCCATCTCTGAGAAAGATAGTCCAGTACATTCGCAGAATGAACAGATTCATGGAGCGGAGCATCGAGGAACACATTGACACCTTTGATAAGGTAATTAAGCCAAATACACTTGCAGACAGTAATTTAGTTTAAATGGAGAAAAATGAAAAATCAGTGGTGAATGACACACTACAGTATACTCAGTACCATTGCTGTTTTAGATGGGACCTCGTTTGTTTGCATAAGCCCTGTTTATTTGATGTTTTATTCTGGCTTGTTATATTGAAAGTTTGGTTTTAATGTTTACACATGCACTCATGAACATGCAATTCAAAATGGATTATTCGCTGGAAAAAAACACAAAAAAAACTTCACTTTCATGATTATCAAGACTGGGTTACCTTCATGATTTGTGAATATTATAATTTATTAATAACAAATCAGTGTTTTTTTTAAAATATTATATTAACTTTAGATCATCTTTTCCACAGTGACCATAAAATAGTTTTCACCACAGCCTCATGTTGTAAATGATGCGTTTATTCATGTTGTTTTCTTTAGATCTGTCCCACTAATTTGCTTTCCACTACTTAATCTGACATTGCCCTCATACAGCAGTAGCTGTGAGTGTAACTGTAGCCACAAACAAGTTCCATGGGATGGACCTTTGTTCTTGTGCAGAGTGGCTAAAATGTTTGCACGCACTCTAATTAGGAATTAGCAACCTGCTGAAAGACACGCGTCTTACCACAACTGATTACTGTCCCTTCCCTAATTATTGGTTTTTAAGGTTTAAACCAATTTTTGCCACAGTTAAAACAGATACCTCTATGTTTCAGCAGTGATAATGAAAGTGATGTTAGAATGACAACGCTATCAGTGTAAAATTCCCTGTTTGTGACTGCAGAACTGTATCCGGGACATTACAGATGCTCTAATTGCACTTTGTGAAGAAAGAGAAGAAAACAAAGATACGTCTATGCTCTCCAACGATCAGATCATTCACACTGTCATAGACATCTTTGGAGCAGGTTAGACAAACTGGAAATCTCACATTGTCATTATGCTATAACAATAATAAATCCTACTGATTATAATGAACGCTCCCTTTTCATTGTAGTTGTGTTGTTTGTGATTTTCCAAAGGATTTGACACCATCATTGCTGGTTTACAGTGGAGCCTGTTGTACCTCATCAAGTTTCCTGACATCCAGGAAAAAATACACCAGGAAATAGGTATTGTCTTATGCCCGAATAAACGAAATCTCATACATACAGTGTGCTTGGTTCTCCTTATTTGTATACCAAAATAAGTCATTGCTAGAAACTGACAAATTCACTGCTTACAGAGAATTACTGCATGCATCTTATCAAAAGAGGGGGAATTTGTGGTATGTTAGATAGTGAAGGCCTTTTCAGTGCCTGTTCTCATGAATGACTCATGGTCATTGTGTTTCTCGTAGACCAAAAGTAGGAGGTTACTCATTAATCATTTCAAGCCCCACGTCACTAATGAGCATGAAGTGGCTGGTGGTTTATTATTGTGCAGCATGTCTTAATATTTAAGATAGATGAATGGTAAATGTACATGTCATCTGTTAAAACATTCACCATAAATGGGATTCAAAAAGTTTACACAAACAGGTGGAAGTGCATCTCTCACTGACAAATACATACTGAAGACTCCTTATTAAAAAAAACCCAAAAAAAACCCCCAAAAAAACCTCAACAATGGCCAACCCAAGTGCGCTTTCTGGAGAGACAGAATCTGACAGCCACCAGAAAAACTCACAAAAGATCAATCCAATTTGCTGACGCTAGATGTACTTTTTGAAGTGGGCTGACAGAACTGGTGCTGTCTGTTCTGAGGCACGTTGCATTTTCACAGAGAGCGAGAGAGAGAGAGAGAGAGAGAGAGAGAGAGAGAAACTAAGAGGAGACAGGATGAAACAGAACAGGAGAGGGGTCAGAGAGTTCCAGAGAGACACAAAGGCACTAACACGCAAGGCATTGAACAGACATAGTTTGACATTATCCCCATTTTCATCTTAAATTTAATTTAATTAAGAAGCTTTTATTTTGTTGTTTACGATGGGCCATCCAGTACTTGAAGCCTTATTAGTGGAGCAATAATTGTAAGTAATCTAAAGGATCAGCATACTTTAAATTGTAATTATTTGTGATGTGCATGTTTAAAAGTTGTTACAAACTGAAAGAAAAGAAACCACAGCCTGGACATTAGGTATCATGTATAATAATAACTTCATATTTTTAGTAAAATTTAAAAATAGGACATATTAAAACAAGAAAATAAAAATGAAATTTAAAAATTTTAAATAATGTTAAAACTGTTACTAGTTTACCGCTGATACTGACCACTTTATTGGCCATTTGGGGGAAAGTTCTGGTGAAAAATGGTGGAAGGGCATGACTTGCTTACATCACATTTTTTTAGCCCCAAACGTTAAGATGCAGATTATGTTCCTTTCTGTTTAATTTTTAGAAATGTAAAACAAAAACCTATATAGATTTGTAACTGGCTGTGGGTGTTTCTTTTTTAAGATGAGCACATTGGCACAGCCCGACTGCCCAGGTTTTCAGATAAGCCCGAGATGCCTTTCACGGAGGCATTCATATATGAAGTGTTTCGTCATGCTTCATATGTCCCTTTTACCATACCTCACTGGTAAGACTAAAGTTTTGTTTGCAGTAAATTCATTTTTGAGTGTGCAAATTGCTTTTAACATTTTCCTCTGGTTTTTCCTTCTCCAGTACCACGAGAGACATCACATTTAATGGATATTTCATTCCCAAAGATACATGTGTCTTTATTAACCAGTATCAAGTCAATCATGATATGTGAGTAGCCAAAAGCAGTGACAATGCATTATGATTTTGAATTTTGAAATGCACTTGTCTCTTTCAACATCTTCTTTTCATCTTATAAGACTGGATCTTTAATTTTTATTGCTGTATTTATATCTTCATGATTTTCATTCTTTCCCAGTGATCTTTGGGGTGATCCTGAGACATTTCGTCCTCAGCGCTTCCTGAGCCCATGTGGACTCCTTAACAAAGAACTGACAGAGAAGGTCCTCATCTTCGGCATGGGAAAAAGACGCTGTCTTGGTGATGGATTTGCACGTTTGGAGATGTTTGTGTTTCTCACCACGCTTCTCCATGGGCTGCGGATTGAAAATGTTCCAGGGCAGGAGCTGGATCCCAGCACTGATTTTGGTCTGACTATGAAACCACGTCCATACAGGATTACCATTTCCTACAGGTTCTAGACCCTCTGAGAACCCAGATGATGAGCTCGTGGATGTTTTGGAATATCACAGCACAAATTGTAGTTCATTGTTGTTTTTTTTCTGTTTTGGCAAATGTGGTCAAAGCACACAAATGAACAAACAAAAAGATAAGCTAAGTGAATGTAAGCTAATTTCACTTTATTTTGTTGATCATGATGTTTGCTGAGCCAGGGTCATTCAAAGTACTTCACTGCATGTACTTTGAGTCCATCTGCCTTCCACATTGAAATTGAAAGTAGCTTGAAAACAGTTCCTAGTTAAAGGCCTTTATCTTAAGTTATTAGTCACAGTTTAAAACTGAGGGAGTGAGGGGGTGTTTCAGATTGGTGATCAATGCTTCAGGCCTAAAACTACGTTCATGCAGGGTTCATCCCCATTCCTATCAGCCCCTGTCTCCCCCTTCTTACTATAATTGTTTCCTATCACGTCAGTTGGATTCCTTTCATATTCTCATCCCTGTTATATCCTCTTCTTCCTTCTGTCCTCCGTTCCCTGCCTCCTCCTCCTCCTCCTCTTAATGTAGCTTCAAGGCACATCCTGTCAAGCTAACTCATTTACTCCCAATGCTCCCCCAGTGATGATCCCCAAAATGAACCCTGCATCCTCCTCTTTAACCATCAGCACTGTAGCCTCCCACAAACCCAGATAAGAAACAGTACCCGACATCTATACGGGAGGTAAAGAAGGCAGTGCTATTTTCATATGCTGAATGTAAAGGAGCATGGCAACACATGTTAGGGCAAGAAAGGGGCAACACAGCATTACTTAATTACTATATCCTTAAATGGAAAGTTTTAAAAGTTACACTGAAAACAGTCTTAACTTTTGTTAAACTTTTGTTAGCGAAAGGCTAGTGTGTAAAATTCCTCAAAAAATTCAGCAAATTCCTACTTGGAAACTACTTTACAAGCAGCCAGTGAATTGTTTCACCTGAACATAACAAGGTGAATTACTTAATCTTATGTCAAATATCTTACATATACAGCTCCGGAAAAAATTAAGAGACCACTGCAAAATTATCAGTTTCTCTGATTTTGCTATTTATAGGTATATGTTTGAGTAAAATGAACATTTTTGTTTTATTCTACAAACTACTGACAACATAACTCCCAAATTCCAAATACAAATATTTTCATTTAGAGCATTTATTTGCAGAAAATGCTTTGAATAATGTGTTTGCCAAGTACCTTGAAAAAAGTGTCTGCATTTGAAA
>VUQI01009496.1:4499-20116 GCA_015106735.1 Paratilapia polleni
TGAAGTAGTGTAAAAAAAAAAAAAAAAAAGAGAGAGACAGAAAAAGCTCCAACTTTTACAAAATTTTATCAATTAAATGGTTTAAAATTCCCACAAAGGTTTATGGACATCAGTTTGTTTGGTTAAAAGAAAAACTAAAGCTGCAGCTAACAATCAGCCACATTTTGTACGCACTTTCAGTGAGGGTGTCCTCATAGCTGTGCTTTTTCTTCCAAACAGTAACTATATGATTGCCTGCATGTGATATGTTCAGAGGACATCTGTAGCTTGTAGTTATAACGAAATAACCAGGATTGCACTCTGAACAGGCTTTGCACTATTAATAATACTGATGATGATAATTTACCCATCTGAGCCACAGTCAGATCTTTATGAAACCAGACTCGGGTTCATTCGCTTATGTGGACAGATGATAATAAAAGGTGGTAGAGGCGGTCAGGGTGTAGTTCACTGAGATAGGCAGGCAGGTACTGAAACTGCTAACAGTAGCAGACTCGCCATCTGGTTCTAATCTAAATCTAACAACAAGAAGTGCTGTGTCTTCATCTTGGTATGGTCTCCAGCTGTCACTCAAACCCCAAACCACCTACAGAACTGACCACAGGCTCTCCGCCCATCTCACTACATACATCTATACCTCTCTCTTCTTTTCTCCACCCTGTCTTTCCACACATGTTCACTCTGTTTCTCTATATGTTGTATGAGCATATGATCTCCATCTCTGCCTGAAGCCCAGAGCTGAAGTGTTTTCATCTCAGTGTGAATCCAGCCTGTCAGTCAAGCTGCATGGCACATGTAACTCATACTTCTTCACCTGTTTGTCTTTTCTGTGTTTTTCCACATCTCTGTCTTTCACCTGCTGTTTTAATCTCAGCGTCTTCCTCTTAACCTTGCAGAGGGGGTCATCTTCAATCACACTCAAAGCACACAGAGCCTATAGAAAGCACTGCCATCCACTAATGTGTCTAAAAAGCATGCATTAAATGAAAGTTTGTGTAGCAGAAATATTTTTACACTCTTTTACACTTATTGTATCCCTCATGTGACCCCTCAGATTTATTAAGTTCGTTCTTGTTCCCAGTACCCAAGCAGCTGACAGGGCTGTCACTGCCAGTGTGTCCTTTTTTTCAATGTGCAGGGTTACAGTTGTGAAGGGATGTATTTTAAACCAAAGCACAATCTTTTCCTAAAGAAAACCAGGTAGTTTACAGTGGCTTAACCTAACCTTGGACATCTTGAACATTTAAGCTTTACTGTGCAGAATGATGCTTAACACTAGATATGTTTCTCTGAGCTCACCTACAGTACTGTGCAAAAGACTTGAGTAACCTGTCATTTCTTTATATTTTGCTTCCAATGAACCAGACTATCTTGTAAGTTTTGAAAGTGCTCTTGAGCAATAGTTCTCCTGGCTTTCTGAAGGTTTTTCAAAGTTTTTCTTTGGACATTGGCTGCTTTTTCACTCATTTTCAGTCCAGTGATTCATACCTATGAATCATTTAAGCATAAAAAGGCATTAAACACAGGGGATGAGCCAGTGTTGTGTCTACGCATAACAGACAACTTAGCAAAGAACTTATTTTAAATTGTATCTTTAGGCACTTTGTTACTAGCAGCCTGTCAAAAACCCCACATAATTTGTTTCTATTTCTTTAACTGAATCTACCAAAAAATTCCAAAGACAGCACAATTTGACAGGCATAAAATAGTATTTCTTCACAAACAAGGTGATTCCCAAAGAGCTATTAGCCAAAAACCTGGCATATCTCAGCATGGTGTGCAGTGTGTCCTTAAAAAATTTGAGGAAACTGGACAAGTGGAGGACAAAAGAAGTGTCAGGCCTAAAAAACTATCTACAGCAGATGAACAGTATCTGAAAGTCATGTCCTTAAGAAGTAGGAAAAAATCCAGCGAAGACCTGACACAGGACCTGAGAGATGCATCTGGCCCTTCAATTGATCCATCTACTGTTCACTGAAGCCTCATCAGAAATGGTATCAGTGGAAGGGCGGCTGTCAAGAATCCATTCTTAAGGAAGGGAAACAGGGAGAAAAGGCTGAGGTATGCCAAATTACAGAAGAACTGGACTGAAAATCAGTGGCAACAGGTCTTATGGAGTGATGAATCCAAATTTGCTTCAACATTATTGAAGCAGCGTGGGGTCATTTAGACAGAGAATGGAACAAAAGGCAGCCAACATCCAAAGAAGAGCTTTGAAATCTCCAATGTGTTAAAGAAGCCTGGAGAACTATTCCTGTAGACTACTTACAGAAATTACAAGAAAGCTTGTCTAAGACAGTTTAGTCTGTGTTGAAGAATAAAGGTGGTCATACCAAATACTGACTTTCAAGCTCTTTAGAATTATACAAACTATTTTTGCCTTATATACTGTATTCCCATGTATGTTTGCAAATGTTTCAATAAATCACCAAACCTAATTCCCATTTTCAAGCAAAATATAAAGAAATGAGGGGTTGCTCAAGACTTTTGTACAGTACCATATAATCTGAGTTTAAGGTGTGTATTTGTGACATCACACAAATCTTGGAACAATTTACAGATTACCCAAATGTGATGTGGAGACATGAAGCCTACATTGCAGCAACATAATGTAGGAGTCAGCATCTTCAATACAGTACTTCAGATGTTTAAATGAGAAATATTTGCACCTACAGACAATGATTTATTCTTCATTGAGAGATGAGGCATAAATGTTTAGGAATGTTTACTCATAACTTGAATGTAAAACTCAAATTATTATTGTGTTTCAGTATATTATCAAATACAGGGATCTATCCAGGTTGTTCTGTTTAAGCCCCTGACGTCTCAGTTATGCACAAAGCGCCAGTTTCCCAGACATGGGTTAAGCCTAGTCCTAGGCCATTAACTTTTTTTTCAATTGAGACCTTCAATTTTCTTTTAGTCTAGGACTAGGCTAAATCTATGTCTGGGCAAACTGCTAAAGGTTTTTCTGGCAAGTGTGTGTGACGTGTCAGGTGATTCTGCCATTTTTCAACCTGCATGTTACTTTTATAAAATGGCATATTTTAAGCAAAATCACAACATTTTCCTAATCGTAGGTTTTAGTGCCTAAACCAGACCAGTGAGTGAAAATGAAAGTAAAAAGGACCTAATGTAGACTCTGTAGGTCTCTAAAACGAAGGTGTTAATCAGCCAATATTGCTGCGGCCGTGCATCCGGGGGACAAATGCCAAAAGACACCTTGTGCGAAGTGTTGAGACACAAAGAGCATCTGACAAAACAGCATCACATGATTAGAACATGTTTTTTTTCTGTCAAACTCTTGGTTGGGAATCTAGCTTCAGTTTTGGTGAGTAAAATTCTAGTATTTTAGTCTGAGCACTGATTGCTGTGTGTTGCACCTGTACAGTTTATAGATGTA
The DNA here is from genome assembly GCA_015106735.1 of Paratilapia polleni. NCBI lineage: Eukaryota > Metazoa > Chordata > Actinopteri > Cichliformes > Cichlidae > Paratilapia > Paratilapia polleni. The sequence goes on from VUQI01009496.1 coordinate 7,903, forward strand.
ACTTGCTAACTAAGCTTGCTAATTTTAGCTCATAACTTAGTACTCCACCCTCTTGTCCAAATATGGTAACTTCTGGCTTCAAAAATTAAACATGACTGCAACCAACATGCTAACTTTAGGCCTTCAAATATGGAGTCCAAAAACAAAGGGTGACATCATGGTGACTTCATCTTTCATATACAGTCTATGCTCAACATATGCATGATGTGGAGGGAATTTTCAGCTTTGGCGGAGGTAGGCAGTCTCGGACTGCTCTTTATTCTATCACTGCTCAGTTTCCCTTCAATTGTACAGTAGCAGATGTCATGATATGTGGAATACAACTGTATTTTATTCATCAAATTGAAAAATTTCCTCATACTTAATCCACAACAGAACAACAAAAATAAAGTACTCCCATTGTATTGAGTTTTGGCCAGCACAGGGGACTCCAGCCATCTTAACCCCTTCACACAAATGCTTTCAAATAAGTTTAATAATATTAATAGGATGGCAGAATAATCTTCTACTCACCTTTCCTGCCATCTTCCCCAACATCCAGCTCATCCATGATGGGCGTGACCTCTGCTGATTTTAGGATGGTGCGTTCCTTGAGTCCATGGTCACTCTGCTTTTTTAAGACAAGTTCAGGGTTAACAGTGAAAGAGCTCATTGATGCAGACCAACAAATGCACACCTAGCAGATATTCTAAAGGGGGAATAAAGCAATGACTTCACTGTCCAGTACCAAGTCCAAGAGCTGGGTAATTCAATTCAGGCAGCTGTCGACTAAACATTAAGTTGGCTTTGTGTTGCAGTTTGATGGTCTGCTGAAATCAGATGTTTCTCTGCTGTTGGGTTCACTAACTGTGTAAAAGCACCGTAATGCTAATGGCAGACAATACACTGTGACTTTGAAAGACTTACAGAGTGAAAAACAAACCATGAGAACTTTAACATCAGCTAAAAAAAAAACAGCAACTTGTAATAACTTCATTTTCTGGTCTTACTGTTAGCTGACCTGAAATCAGACTGTTGTCCTGTAACTTCTTCGTTAAGAGGCTCCAGTTGTTGTTCTCATTTTGGCCAAAAATAAAATAAATAAATAAATAAATAAAATAAATTCTGTTCTGCAGGTTCACCTTCTATCCATCCACGTTTCATCTGCACTTAAGCTTAGTTAAAATGTCCAGTCGGTCAAATGATCAATCAGCAGAGAGTCCAATGCTTCCACCACACCTTACAGTCACTCTACAGTAAGAGGGAGAAAACATATTTAAGTGAGTGTGTCTGCGTGTGTTCATGTTTGCACTTGCTCCCGGACCTGTTATCAGGTCTTGGTGTGTGTCTCTGTGTGAATAAGGAGATAATCACCTGTTACCAAACTGCAGGTTTCTCACACACACCTTTCTCTTCAGCCAACACTGCAAATACATGCAGGCCAATTTTTATAACATTTATGTAACATCAGGTTTTCATCAATTTATCCAATTAGTCAAAAATGCAAACCAAACTGTTTTTTCTCTTGCTCTTATTTATACCTCAAACATTTGGGGAAGAAGACTTTGCAGTCAGAAAAAAACATTAAAACCAGTCATATAAAAATAGAAAAACCCCCTAAGGAAATTCTTTTAAAAAACAAAACCACAATAAGTGGCGCTTTTTGTGGTAATATTGCTGTAATTGATTCCAGGAATATAAAAATGTAGTCATGGAAAAGTCTACAATCTGAAAATCAGTCCTGCTTTTAATGCAAGATACTGTCAAACCGTGATAACTCAAGAAAAACACCCTCTGTTAATGTATAAGCTTTTGCGTTCCTTCAAAGCCCGTATGTGAAGTAGCAGAACATTCCTAACACTCCAGGACTCTCAGAATAAAAGAAGCCCACAAAACCTTTCATCAGGATGGCCATGTTTCAGCTTTATGACAAAGATAATAATCCTACACAAAGCGACTGTAGGTTTTGCAGTATAGATACTATAATATACTCCTCCTGGTATCTCCTCCTGGTGTCAGTTGTTGATGTCAGTCCCTTGATGCACCAGCTGTACCAGCAGTGGCCACCTAAAGACTAACTGTCCCATTTTAGAGACATCTGAAATAAGTCACAGGTTCATCAGGAGGGAAACAGTGGTTTGTGCCCTGATTGGACGTTTGTGTTTTGCACTTTGTTTTGTTTTTTTCACTCATTTTAATTATTTCACTCAAGTTAATCATTTCACTCATTTTGACTTTTGCTTGCTGGTTAAGTTTAGGCACTAAAAACCTGAGCTATTAATCAAGCACACAATGGACTTTCACCCCTCCCTAAAAGCCCAAACTCACTCATTTTTTAGTGATACTTGAGCCAAGATGAGAGAAAGTGAGTCTTTGGTCAACAAGATCTAGCAAGAAGAAGTAAAAGTTGTAAAAAGTTTCTGTGCACGGCCAAAGTGTCAGTGTTGGTTGTCAGCTTAAGGTCTTCGTCGCTCTTGCCACGGTTACTGTGAAGGTCTCCACAGGTGTGCAAGTACGCTGCTGCCTGACTTCTTGTTGCCTCCATCTGCCACTGCAGGCATCCCCTGGTGGCGGCTGTGGGTCGGGAGGTACCGGGGGTTGCCGTTGCAATATGGGCTTTATGATCAAAAATGCCCACAAGTCAGGACCTTAAACTCCCTCCAGAACCTTTACAAAGACCCAATATTTATGTTTGTATGTTAATCATGTTAAATAATTGAGATAACAACTTGTGGTTTTTGAGCAGCCCTAATAAAAAAATAAAAAATAAAATAACATAATAATAATAAAAAAAAAAAAACTGAGGTGTAAATGTAACAGATTGATGTTTTAGAAGGGTTATGTCTGGACTGTTTCTTGGTTACTTGCTGCTTGACAAAACCCTCAAAAAACTTGTCATCTTTAAGCTTTAGTTATTGAGAGCTTTTGCAGTCTTTTATGCAAAGCTAAGCTTACCAAGTACTTTCTGTAGCTTCATATCTGGGGACAGATATGCGTGCCTTATTGATATTTTAGCAAAAAACCCAACCTTTTCCAATTTGTTGAACTACCTTTAATGTAAAAGTGATGAATAGGCAAAACTATCACCTGTTATTTTAATAAGTGTGGCACATCTGATAAGTTTATACCCTAAGAGATGTAGAAATGTTTACCTTTGAATACCTTTATCTTTGAGCCTGACGTGTCCTGCAGTGTCTGTGCTTCACAGTCAGTGACGCCGGCTGCTAAAAACATTACAGCCCGATGAAAACAAACAACAGGAGTCAACAAGACTCTGCCTGTGCTTTCCATCTGTCGGCAGTGACCGGACCAAAAACACATGCTACAGCTCATCTGATTTACTGCCAGCTCGGACCAATGGGGAAGCTACCAGTTTTTAAAAATTCTATGAATGAGTTTTGTATTGGTTAGGTGATGTGAGATACCAGATAGACAGTCTGAAGTCACATCTGTCAAACTCAATTGAGCAGTGAGGGAAAGACTTTGGAAAGTTGTTAAGAGAATTCATCCAAAACAAGCTGAAAAATATTCAGTGTTTTGATTGAAATATGTTGGGACTCTGCTCTCTCTGTCTTGGCTCTGCATTCACATGAACATGGCCAACCTAGATCCATTGTCCCAATGTATTATTCTTATGTTCAATAAAATTTGTTTTACCACATTTTAAATTTGACAAAAATTAGGCTAAATACCCTGAAAGACAGAGAAACCAGAGGAAAGAAACAGTTTTCAAAATGAAGCATGAATACAGTCTATGGATATGATTTTTATTCCAATTGACTGTTATTTATGGAGGAAGTCTGTTGAAAAAAAAATCCTGATGACTTTGGTTAAAGTTACTGCTGTTTAGGAAAGCTGGAGATGATCATAACTGATATTAGAATTTTATTTAGGTAAACAAGACAAATAATGACATCCAAAGAAGAAATGAAACCTCTTATAGAACTGAATCTATCAGTCAACTAATTGATTAGTCAATCACCACAAAGATGAATTAAGTGAGAAAATAATCATCTTAGCCAATAATCAGTTTGTCACAACGGTATTTGTGAATGACACATGATAATTGTGATCAACATCTGGCCTAATGCAGCTTAAACGTCCTGCAGTGTACAATGTGTTCTGCAGATGCTGAAACAATGCTGATGTCAGGTGAGAGTTTCTTCTGCCTTTAGTTTGAGTGGACATCAGGGAACTGTGGAGGGGAAACCAGGAAAATGCATTAAAATGTTCAGTGCTAACAGGAAACCCAGGCCTGATAATGTGCTGTTGTTTAAGTACATCTGTGATCATTTTGTTTGGTAACAGCACATACAAAAGAAGGATGGCTTTAAAACGGATGCACGAGGTGTCAAACCAGGTGAGGGGAAGGTAAGAAATCTTTAAAAATGTGGAACTGGAGCCACAGAAATAACATTTATCCTTCAGACAGTAGTAGTAGAAAGTAACTAAATACATCTACTCAAATATTGTAGTGTATAGTTGAGGTTACACCACTACATTCAGGCAATATCATCATTTATACCCCACTACATTTCCCTGATAGCTGGGGTTACAAGTACTAGCTTAAACTGAGATTTTTCCATTTTTTTTTAAAAATAATGCATTATGCACATTTGCATACCTTTATCTTACATATAATTATCTGACTTTATATAAAGTAGTTAGAGTGAGTGAGATCTCCAGTAGTTGAGATGTTAAAAGAACAGTGACTCTGGGTTCCTCACTAGCTTTGTGTTAGTATGCAGCCTGTGCCGATGCTTGCAAAGAGCCGATGTTGTGTTAGCAGTTTAATGCAGTTGTTTCTGTCCTGGATGCACTTTGCACTTTACCATCACGCTCTTGTTCTTTTAATAATAAACATAATGCCCACTCCTCAAAATTTGTAGACATCTGCACAATTTTCCTCCTCCCTGCACACGAACCAAAATCAGCTGATTGTAGCACAAGTATGCAGGAAGAAAAAGACACGTTTGATGTTTTTTTTTCTTTCTATCCGCCCAGTGTGCAGATAACTGAAGAACTTTTGTAACACAAGTAATGACAATTGTAACTGTAATGTGATTACTGAGTTTAGTACAGTATCTTGTTATATTACTGCATTACTGAAGAATGTAATGTCACTACAGTAATGTTCCCAGCACTGGGCCTGTACTGCTATTTATCCTTCTACATTAATGGTGTGAATTACCCAGTTTTGCAGATATTGGCTGGAAACACTTCTGTCTTCTTTTGAATATAATGGAACTATAAGATACTTGGTTTGTGGTGGTCAAAATGCCAAAGAAAAACATTTAAATGTCACGGCACCAGTTTCTCTTTCCTGAAGTCATGAAGCAGTCACTGAAAGAAAAACCTGCATAGGTTGTTGTAAGCAGTTTTATGTAGGGACTTTTTTCTTTCTACCAAACTATTTCCACCAGTGTCAGATAATTCATCCCCCTGTTTTGGCATCAGGCAGGTGGGAAACCGTAATCCTCAACCCGTCACTTAAATATAAATAAATAATTTTTAATCATAGATAGACAGACAGACAGATGGATACACAGGAACAAATAGGAGGGATGGCCAACCTACTATGACATTAAAAATTTTAAATTAATTTTTTTAATTAAAGTTAAACTAAAAAGTTATCAAATCAACCAGAGACAGTTAATAATAAAGTTTCACACTTTCAGTAAACAAAACCAGCTGAGGATGCCGACATTAAAGTTACTCTTTCATAAACTAAACAGGAAATATGAACTTGAATGCGTTTTGTATGTAACAGTCAGGCTTGGGCTTGTGACAGCATGGCAGGAGGAACCCTGCAGCTGACCTTTAATTTTAGCTAGCTGGTTGGGTTTTTTAATTAATGGATGTAGACAGTAGAAAGAAAATAGTCTGTACATGAAACTGCACATAAGAAGGTTTGTGGACTTTTTGAGTAACAGGCTCATAATTTTTGGAAAGAGCCAGTGCTGCTGACTTTTCCAAATGTATTTTTGGAGCTCTGACCATTATGAGGCGATTGCCAATGAGTTCCATTAGATTCAAGAGAAAGCAGACATCTCTGCAGCTGATATCTCCAAAACAGGGAAACCCACACCAAAACAATGCAGATGGAGAAATAATACTACAGGTTGATTTTAGGTTGGACTGTCCCTTTAAAATAGAGCCGAGGGTCGTATGATATTTGGACGTTATTCTATTTTTTTTTTTTTAATGCATTTATGAGTTTGACCTTTTACCCTCCTGAATCTCAACTTCAGAAATTGCACTGGAAGAAATCCAGAGGTTTATTTTTATTGCCTGAACTTGAAAAGACTTTTAAAGAAACAGCTACTGTTTCATCTGTCGTGGTAATCTCACATTCATGCCAGCATCAACAATATCTCCGCTCTTTCACTGCCTTTTTACAAGTACCTCAGTAAACTGCATGGTTGAGTTACACTCCAGTATGTGGGATCAAACTGCTCCACAAAAGCATCTAGCTGCTTTTTAAAATCTTATCTTGTATTTAAAGCACATTTTCTTTCAGATTCAGAAAACCATTCATATAAATTACACTTTCATGCTGTAGTTACACAATGTAATGTGCGGCTCTGTTAATAAAATTTATATCACCATGCACTGTTAAGATATTGTGTGTGAATAAATTGTATTTCCAAATGTGGCTGGAGGGCAGACAGTTTTAATTTGTTTACAGTGCTAATGGAAGGAAACAGGAGCTCGACGTCAGAAACACACACTGTGAACCGGCTCGCAGTCACAGCGAGCGGCAGCCTTCGCCACCATCCCGTCAATGAAATGTTTAACGAGAAAATATTGGCTCTGAGCTGAATGATTCTCTTTGTGGATAATTATAGAACATATGTTGCTCTGTGACCCACGTTGAGGGGGAGCTGTGATATGTGTGTGTGTCTGCCGTGCACACACTGAGCGGCAGCAGGATCGTAGCAGATTGTTGTTTAGCGGGGGAGACAGGAAAAGGGGAGGTGGGGGTGGGGATGGGCTGCCATTTAGGTACAGAAAGCCGTACTGAAGAGTCTTTGTCCAACACACACAGACACACAATTATGGGATCAAACCCTGAAATCAGTTCATACCTTAAGAAGTCTCCTTTGTTAAGATGCACACTGTTACAATGTCAGATGCTTATATTAAACGAGCTAAAAGTTCAGGCTTCAGACTCCTCTAAATGCCTGATTTCTGACGTTTTTTTCCCTCTGGGATCTGTATATCACAGAGAGCAGATATCCCTAATATGGTCATATATCAGGCACACACTCACCTGCTGTTCAAATCTTCTGTTTGTGAGGGCCAGCCAATCAGAAGACTGTTGGTTTATAGGGAGGGTAGCCTTAAAGTGAGATAAACTGAGGGGCTCCACCAAGGCTCAGCATAAGGCAAATGAAGATTATTTTGAACTATGAATCATGCAAAGCTACTCTAGAGTAGAGTTCAAGAAATATGGAGCTGGAAATGAGCAGAATGGGTTGCCTTACATAAATTCCTTGAAAAACATTTTTTTCTTAAAACATTCTCCTGTATGAACTTAATCTTGTCAGACTAGAGGCTCCCCTTCATGACAGCAGCAGTGCACATTGGGTTGTGTATGCGAAAATTACTACCTGGGTACTCTATTAGGTACACCCCGACCCTGATAAGCAACAGAAAATGGATGACTGGATGGATAAATTATCAATTTTAGCACCAAGGTTATTGCTTGAGATATGTTGTACTGGGTTGTCAGGAGGTGTAGCTAATATTCTGTTAATATTCTGTAAGTACGGGGAACATCTCTCAGTACAGTGTAGTCTAATACAACCCACATTTCAAACTCAATAATAAGCATATTATTGAATTCACACATTTATTTTATTGAAACATTTATGACAATGAACTGCGTTGTATTTTTCCAGTAATCGAAAAAGTAATATTGTATTTGACAATCTATACTTTCCTTGAAGGAAGAAGGAATCAGAGATTGGTGATACGTGGAACTAAAGTTAAGATCATGATTGATGCGTTCTGCACGGGTCACTGACAAAAAGATGAAGACATAACCACCGGCTAACCTTGAAAACATAAAAGCATGAAAAATGTGCTCCAAATGTTTGGCTGAGCTTTCGCTGCAGAGACGCTTCTGAAAATATGTGGACGAGAGTGAAAGAGAAGAGAGAAAGTGGGCGAGGAGACGGAGAGAAAGGCAACGAGACAAACAGAGACGCAAACAGAAAAAAGAGCCTTTGTGCTCCGCTACATCTGTTGACTCATTACTCAGATCTGAGCCAGTGATGACCACAGTCTCTGGCTGCCAGTCAGACAGCGATAAACCCCTGAAGGACTGCTCTCTGTGGACCTAAATGAAAGAGAGGTGGCTTTCATGCTGCCTGTTTGAATTGACCCAGTGCCCCGAACATAAACACTTCCCAGATTTTATCATTAGCCCTCTGCTGCTGGTGGAGCTGATCACCTTCAGGCACATTAAGGACTCTATGTGTTTAACCACAGCCTTGTATTAGCAGAAATTGCTGTCTTATCCAGGTGTGCTACGTTCAGTGTTTTACGTTGGGGCAGGACTGGAATGTCTCCCTGCAGTATGTACCCACCATGGTCATTATTATCACTTTACAAACACTCAGAGAGGGATTTTTTTGGTGCTTCTCTACTCTCTAATTGCTTTGATGAGCATCGACAGATTAAGCGTATGTAAGTCATGTGATGCTCAGAGTGGAAAATATGTTCTAAAATATAAGGTATAAGGTATGTAGTATGTACTTTATGAAAACACTGAAGGTAGACAACACTGGAAGATTTTTTTTTTTTAACTTTGCCTTCACACTCCCAGAAAATCCTCCATCCAAACCCACATGTTTTCATTTTAAAGCTCTAGCTAAGCATTACGGCAGTGGTTCAGAAATAATCTCCCTCTGCATTAGCACTCTTGAAAATACATTCCTGCTGCATATGTATTCAGTAATAGCAAAATAAAATCCAGAACTTATCTACATGACCAAAAGCTGCTAGAAGGTGAGCAACACAGGTGGAGGCTTTTAGTTTGTAGAGACAGACAACCATTCATGCTTCCATTCACATTATTTAAAAAGTCTGTGTTCCTACCAGACACAGTTCTGGAGTTTTTACACTTCACCACCCATGAGTCCATGTTGTAAAAAGTTGTCAGTCCTGAAGTGTAGGACAGGGTGGAATAAATGTAGCAAAAGTTATGTGTTTTATGGTATTAGTGAAATGGTATTAGTGAGGATATGGCACAAAGGACAAAGCACTTCAACTGATCTCAAGAATGATCGAGGAAGGTCTCCCAAAACTAATTTCTAATATGTGTGTTTAGACACAAAAACAGCTTTGAAAGGTTAGATAAAAATCATGATATGGGTTGTGGTCTGTCTACTTGGTTGTGGTTAATGAGGCTCACAAAAGGAAATAAAGAGGGATCACTTGTGTCCAAGTTTGATGTCTTGTAGCCCAGTCCGCCCATCCTAACCTCTTCCATCTGCAGACATTAAAGCTTTGTGACAATATTGCACTACAGTAAGTGGACACAGTCTTGCTCTCTACTTTTCTTCTGACTCACCACCACCTCTTTTCTTCACAGTTTGATCCTGTTCCAGTTCAGCTGAGTCCAGCTGCGAGTGACTCGTCTGCTAGATCGGTATCATTTGGATGAAGATGAGACAACTGAGAGCATTCATTCTGCTGACCCTGGCTGTCCTCACCACAGCCAGACCAAAAGCAGGTCAGTCTGCAGATACTGTGAGAAATAAATGTAAAAACAAAAGAAAGGCTTATACTATTACTTACCTCCTAAATGAAGGATATATTCTTTCTTAAAAGAGAGGTGTGAAATCGAGTACTTTATTATTACTAGGATGTCATCTTTAGGTGAACAAAAATGTTTCTCTTCCTAAATAGGGTATGTAAATGAGGAGCATTTGATAAGCACACTTATACCTTTACCAGCTCCTTATTTTTCCTGGCCTTTTTTAGGGTAGCTTTGCATGATTAGCAGTTCAAAATAATCCTTTTTTATCTTGTACATTTCAGTTCATCCTCTTTCTGAAACAAGTTGTTTTAGCTGTGTTTAAGCTAACTTTCTTCTGATTTGCTGCCCATCATAAACAGCAGGTGGATGGCGCTCTTCTCTCATTGACATAATATAGACAGAAGAGTGTCTGAAATCCAGTGCTTAAATCAGTCTGAAGTCTGAAGTAGCTTTTAGGAATAAGAAGTACTAGAGACCAAAATCTAGATAGAAAATGTAAAAAAGAAAGGTAGATGACATTTTTAGAAAAGAAAAAAACAATATAATTTCTAGTCATGAACTGTAAGTGCTACCACTGTAGGTCACTGAATAGGAGTCTTTATACAAGCATGTGAATCATGACTTCACTGAAAGGCACTGATGTTTCAGGAGGGATCATACCACCTATACATTTTACATTACGTCTGCAGCTGACTTGATTTATATGGCCAGACAATGAAGTGGACACATTTATAAGACATTAAAAAATTGGCCATAGCTGATGTCTATTTGAAAGTAAAGGTGGATTCTAACAGTCCCACATGCCTGCTTATTCTGACACTGAGTCTCTTCTGTTCTGACTTTCACTTTGTGTGAAGAAATTCTGGATGGGCATTAATCAAACAATTCCTTTCCAGCTCGTAAAGCCACACCACAAACACAAGCCCACCTCATACCTCATTCATGACTGCAGCGATTTTGAACCGAGATGATGTTACAACATGGGAGCATGTCCGAAAAAATTAAAGACAAAAACAGGTGCCCTGTGGCAGCTGAAGCCACGGAGAAGCTAAGATCAGGTGGCAAATAACGTGAAAGTTACGCTGGTGTTTGAGAAAGGCCTCTGCTGCTGCCTTGTTTCAACAAAAGTGTAAAACCACACACACAGAGCTTTGAGGACACAGTGTCATTAAAGAAAAGCAGCTTTTCCTTCCATATACGCCGATCAGTCCTAACATTAAAACCATCAAAATGATATTGTCTAGGTCCCCCTCATATCGCCAGAAGAGCTCTGACCTTTCCATATGAGAGGCAGCAGCCCCTCATGTGAACGTTGATAGTGAACTGTTTGGGTCCTATGAGTTGAAGGGTGGAGCCTCCATGTCTCCAGGTCTGTTATTGTCAGCACTACCTTCATAGAAAAGGTGTGTTTAAATTGTATTTTACTACCACAGCTGCTGAAACTGAAACTCACTCAAACAGGAAGGAATTACACATTTGTTGGGGACTAATTTTGGTGTAATTTATTACAACCTAATAGGACAAAGAACTAAGAAAGCCCCTCGTAACATTTTTAGCATTTTCTGGGATCTCTCCTAATTTAAACAGATTAAACCTTTTACCTTACGAGGTCTGAGGTTTGCTCATTTCTCTTTGAACTGCTCTTTCATCATTTACACATTTGTTGTCATCAGCTTCTGCTTTTATTCTGTCTTCCAGAACCTGAGCAGAAATGTAAGACTGGTCCGGTAGATCTAGTATTCCTCATCGACAGTTCCCGCAGTGTTAGGCCACATGAGTTCGAGACCATGAGGAAGTTCATGATTGACATCCTAAACACCCTGGACATTGGACTCAACGCCACCAGAGTGGGAGTTGTTCAATATTCCAGTCAGGTACTGCAGTCGGACAACATCCAGACCTTCTTTCATGTTTTATTCCTTCATCTTGACAGTTAACCCTTCTTGTCTCATGACAGCAAGTGAAATAGTCACAAAAATGCAAAAATGTTTGTTTACATGGACCCAGATCATTTCTTTTTTGCAATTACTGCAGTCTCTGGTGTGAGTGGCAAAATGCCCCTACTGGGACCAATTCATTATTTAATTAATGAAGTAATTCATTATTATCAGGTTGTTCTAAAAGCTCCCTGAAAAGCCTTCAGTTAATCCAGAATGCTGCAGCGAGAGTACTGACAGGGACTAGAAAGAGAGACCATATTTCTCCCATATTAGCTTCTCTTCATTGGCTACCAGTTAAATCCAGAATTGAATTTAAAATCCTTCTCCTCACATACAAAGTCTTAAAAAATCAGGCCCCATCATATCTTAAAGACCTCATAGTACCATATTATCCCAATAGAGCACTTGGCTCTCAGACTGCAGGCTTACTTGTGGTTCCTAGGGTATTTAAAAGTAGAATGGGAGGCAGAGCCTTCAGCTTTCAGGCCCCTCTCCTGTGGAACCAGCTCCCAGTTTGGATTCAGGA
>VUQI01009497.1:1606-12353 GCA_015106735.1 Paratilapia polleni
ATAAGTCCTCTTTTTTTTTTTTTTTTTTTATTTTTTCAAAATTATTGATGATTTTAAACTGTGTGGGTATGAACTGTTGAGATAGGAAATAAACACATCTGAACCCAGAGTCTGTCTGTGCGCTTCAACAGAAAATTACCAGCCATCTACACCATGTCCTTACACAGAGGTGAAACATTTGTTTCATGCGTGACAAGGCAATCTGACGTCATTTCAATGTCCCTGCATGTGTGGGTGCGCATGCACACTTCTGTATGAACTTATTATCTATGACGATGGTATGGCATTTAAACTATGTCCTCCATCACATCAAACTCACGTTGCATGTCTGAAGATGAGCTGACTACAATAGACCCGAGGGAACCGTGTTCCATAATAACATCGATTCGTGCCTGTGTGTGTGTGTGTGTGTGCACATCCTCACAAATATGCGCTCCCTGTGACTCCATCCATCAGTCTAATTACACATCAATCCTGTTAATTCTTCATTATCATTAACCTTGGCAATCTCCCCGTAAGAACAGAGCCATCTGGTAATTCTTTCAAAACTTGCTATTTGAGACTACTCCATCCACATGTATGCAAACACACACTGGTGAGTGCATAAAGAAATACACACACACTCTCTGCTGGCATTCCTGCAGCACCACAGAGGACTAATGTGTCTCTCTGAAGAGACTCGAGCAGAGAGATAAAAGTTGGGGCTGCACACGTCTACCTCAGTTAATGAACCCCCTGCTGCTGAATCCTTGTTAATGGATTAGTCCATTATGATTAGTCTATGATAGCCGCAGTGCCCCTCCCGAGCCCGACATTTGTCATTTTACATGCTACAGCAAGCCTTCCTCATTAATTCACATTAATCAATCGATCAAGAAGTGCTGTTTAATTGAAGAGTGACAGATTGATGAAAGAAATATTTCTCATCGCTTTTATCCTAGTTTTACAGCCATTAATGTACTCAGCGCTTAGGTGATCAACAGGTAAGCAGAGCTGCAAACTTTCTGTTTATTATAATGGATGGCATGACAGATCAGGCAGCATGGATCATTTAGTAAGGTGATTTATCAGATGTCAACAGACTGGAACTGCACAGTGACCGGTATGCTGGCAGGCAAAAATACCTATACTCTATATAAAAGATGGACATAGCCACCTTGATGTCACCCATTGTATTTGGATGAGACAGCTTAAAGCCTCACCGTTAGCATTTTGACTGCTGCCATGTGGTTTTGTTTTGGAAAGAGACATGACCATATTTAGATGAGAGGATGGATGTACTAAGTTATCAGTTAACACTAGCAAGCTTGTAATCCAGAAACTGTATGGATGTAACACACAGATACAGATACCTGCTAATTAGTGCTAAGGAAAAGATATTCAATTCAATTTTATTTATATAGCACCAAATCACAACAACGGTCGCCTCAAGGCGCTTTATATTTTAGGGTAAAGACCCTACAAGTCAAATATTCAGATGGAATAAATAGTATAGTTTTTGTGAACTTAGAAACTTCTCATAGAGGTCAAAATAATTTTCTGCACCAGGCTGTAAGCACAGGGTTTCACAGTTTGGTTTTTTTAATCAGTCTATCAGAATGGAAAATGGAGCTTTGTACTATGGTACTGTGAGAGGTTCTATTAAAGAAAAAAAAAGATCTTTTCCCAAATCTAACAAAGTTTTTTTGTTAACTTTAACAAAAGAGGGAGGTAGCAATAGTCAAAAATATAATAGGAAACCAACCCTAAAAGTCTAAAAAAAATAATGCAAATATATATTGGTACCACACAGCAACTGAAAATGAAACAAAGTCCCAAAATAATATGAAGTTAAGTCTAAAATAAATATGAAAAATATTGGGGCCACCTGTGACACAACCCCCCTGGTCTCCTCTATAGAAGCTGTATGATTTATGCTTTCTGTCTTTAAAGAGAAAGAAACTTGATAGTCATGTAACGTGGACACAGACCAAGTGTAAAGTGTAATTTATGGTCCCGCAAATGTGTCCGCCTGCATACACGTTTCCGTTCGGACAGCCCGCGGAGAGGGGTTTTCACCCACCGCTGACATGCTCCCGTGCAGTCCCCCAACATCCCAACTTCGTGCCGCTGGAAGCGGATGACATATGCGTCTGCGGAATGCTGATTGGTTGACAAGTGGGCCGGAATAGGGAAGGGAGCGACAACAGAGTTAACCGGGAACGGGAGAACCGCGAAAAAACTTCAAAGATCATAAAATACAGCATGAAAGGTACAGACAGTGGCTGCAGTGGACACTTTTCATTGTTTTTAACACTCGGTTTCACTTCAGCTCTTTGTATGTTATAGCTTTGTTCTTCTCCACGGCTGGCTGACGGACCAACAACAGCACAAGCAAGAGTAGCCCACAGACCATTTGTACCACATACTTTGGACACTTCCACAACAGAGCTCTCTGCAGATAGACAGGCAGTCCCTGGAATGCCAGCAAATGTGCTACCTCCACTTGACCATAAATCCTGAAAAAGTTTTGGTTCATTTAAAAATCTCGAGGTTCTTGGTTGAGGTTAAAAGAAACAAATATTGAGCATAGATCACAAGGTTCATCCTTGGGTAGATAGTAGATGTGTAGACTCTTGTCATAACCACCTTTGGACCTTCACCCTCCTCCCTTAAGTAAGGTTCAGAGTTATAGCAAAGAAGATTTTTGACAAGGAATTTTTATGTATAAAATTATTGGATTGCTTTGTCTGCCTTGTTGGTGAGTTATATGGAGTGAATTTTGTTTCAAAGGGGTTACAAATGCATATGATACATGGAACAGAACAGCTCATCACCCCTCGACTAGAAAACTCACATTTTCCAATTACAGACACTTTACAGTAGCCTGTGAAGGTTAATATATGGTTTAAATAAGCTGCTGCTACATGCTGGCCGTTCTTCTGCTGGGAAAACAGTCCGTGTTTAGTTGTAGATGGAGAACACCACAGCTGCCCATCCCTGTAGCTCATCCTCTGAAGTGAGTATATGCTAACTAATGTACTATATATTCTGAACATATATATGATCCAGGTAATGTGAGACTCCATCTCACACTGTGATGTTCATCTTACCATTCTCTGATAACAGCAGGCTAACATTAATTTTAGCTTAATGACTAATCCTGAACATTTTGTCATCTGAATTCTTCACCACGTTAACAGCTTTCAGGTTAGCTAAATCTTGTAGGGGATGATTAGCTCCTAGCGGTAATTTTTTAACAGTAGTCCAATTTGATCTAGCAAATATATTTTTTAGCTTGAAGTACTTTGAAGTCAGAAAGTTCATATTGGTTTATCATAGTTTATGAATGTTCTTGTCACAAAAATACATGAAAATTTAAAAAAAAAGTCATTATGGTACTAATAAGATGTACAAAATATCTACAGGTGTTTTCTCTTCTGATAAGTATGATAAAAAACAGTCACGTAAAGCATAAATAGTCCTGAATGGCTGGATTGGGTGAAAATAAATTGCACTCAGGTTTAGATTTAGTCAACTTTAGGACTGTGCATTTAGTTTATTCCACTGCACTGAACTGAAAAAGCAAATGTGGCACACAGTCCTAAAATCTTTTTAGTGTTTTAATGCTGCCAGTGCTTCTCTTTTAACCAACCTTTCCCTATTCAAGGACTAATCTGTGTAAAATATGACTGTTCCATTTTCTTCAGACAGTGTGATCCCCATATGTGAGAGGTTAAAATTGTTCAGTAACTTTAAAACATTTTATAACACAATCACTTCATAATTAAAGTGTGCTGGCTCTGTGGTTTGTGCCACTGTAAACACTAACTGTCCTCCCATCTAGTTTCCCTTCATGGTTCTGACTCCATCAGTCTCTTCAAAACACACACAAACATCTATCCTATAAAAAAATCATTGCGTTTGCTACTTTGTATGTCAGCTACTGTACTATTTATGTGTTTGATTTTATTGTGCGTGAAGTTTGATTGCACTTCTTTCTTCATAGGTTTTATTGAAGCACATCATGGAGCAACTGCATCTTACACACACCCTTCAACACACACCACTGGATATTTGCTATCATTAGTTTGTATGTAGTAAAGAAATGGCTTTCAGCTCCATCACAGCATCTTGTGCATCAGCAAGTGTCACACGATGTTGCTCACAGGAGAGGTGGTGTTGAAATTTTCACAAGCAGGGCTTGATCCATATTCTCCACTATTCTCTGTAAACAAGTGCCAAAGTTTCTTACAATAATTAAGACTAGAAGTTCACTTGAAGTGACAGTCATATGTACAGTATACAAAGGAAGTTAAATGTTCAGCTATTTCAGCATTTTTATGTAGTATTTTACAGGCACAAAGGCAGTTCAAATTTGACATGATGAAACATTAAAAGACACCATTAAAACAGTTCTTCCTTGACAGTCTGTGTAGTTGTAACTGTAATTTTAAGCACACTTTACAACTCCATACTGAACATCAATACTAGTGTTTCTGAACTGGGTTGTTTTAGCCTCTTTGCACTGCTTCCCAGTGTGTTTTACAGTAGATTTATTAGATTCTTGTATTTACTGGACATTACATCAGCCCAATAAAAGGTGTATTTTCAGCTCACTTGTTTGCCTTGGGTCCTCACCACTCCTACACTCCACAACTCATGACACTTCTTTTAGACCTGATGTTTTTATGACTTTATTTGGCTGCCCTTGTGGACTACTTTGCAGGCTGGATTTTGAAAAGTGCTCAGTAAATAAATTATTATCATTATTACAATTATTTTATTATTTTTTATGATAATAAAAGCATACTTTTATAAACATCATTGATTATATCTATCTTCAGGTTTTTTTTCCCTCTATACTGTTGCACCTAAAATTCTTGTCTGTTTAGCTGAGAGCAGAAAGCTGTTAACTTGGTGATGAACTCATGACCAAATGCTGATAGTTCAGGAACAGCAGACACACTTAACAAAACAGTCTCCAAACTATATTGCTACCATTTGAAAATGCTGACCGACCGTTTGTTAGTCATTAAACTAACAATAGTTAGTCTGCTGTTATCACAGAATGGTAAGATGAACATCAAAGTGTTCCACATTTCCTGGATTATATATATATTCAAAATATACAGTAGATTAATAGATCCACAGGATGCCTGATCATGCTGTTCAATGGCATGCACTGTAGCTGCAGCTTATTTAAACCATATATTAACATTCATAGGCTACTGTAAAGTGTGTGTAAATGGTAAATGTGTTTTCTAGTCGAGGGATGATGAGCTGTTCTGTTTATTTAGGGGAGAAAAAAAGTATGTTTTATTTGAAAAACACAGAAATACAGAGGAAGCCCAGATGTCCCAGTTTTCCACTAGTACTTGAACACAGCTTACGCTTATAGATCTGTGCAAAGCTGGCAGCATGAAAGGAGTCTCAAAGCCCCATGTGGGCATGTGACATGATTTGTGCATATCAGGCGATTTGTGCACATGCATTTAACGTTCTGTAAGTGAGTGAAAAGGGTGTCACAAATATTTTTAGACATCTGTACGCACAGGAAGCTTTTTGAAAGTGAAAATGATCCGATTTGTGAAGCTGAACTTAAAAAAAAAATTGTGCGTAAATGATCAGTATTTATTCAGGTTTGGAGATATGGATTTATATGTGTGGTCAAATTGCTTTGTATTTGTGTGTAGATTGTGAGTATGCATTTGTGAGCACTCAAAAGTTACACACAAATCACTGCACACATTTGTAAAGTGTAAGTTGCTACTAAAAGTGAAGGCGTTTATGCTATATCTCATTTGGCCAGTGAGTTTCTAAAGATTCCCTAGGAGAAACTGAAAAAGAGAGGAATACTCTACTTAACCTGCTGCCACCATAACCCAACTTTGGATTTATGGATAGATGGATGGATGGATGGATGGGTGGATTTTTTTTTTGCAGATATCCTGAAGCATTGCGACTTGGGCATTACAAAAAAGATAAAAATGAGTGAACACAATAAACACACATAGTCTATTAGTATGTTGCCAGCTAGCAGTAACAATTGTCTGAGCTCTAGGTAGTAACCGAAAGAAAGAGATCACTGATACAACTAGTCATAATGAGTTTTCTCTGTAGGGTGGATGGGCTCAGAGATATCGGAACAGAGCCGCTCCTCTATTGTGTCGAAAGGAGCCTACTGAGGTGGTACGGGAAGCTGATTAGTTTGCCTCCTGGGCCTCTACACTTTTAGGTTTTCCTAACACACCCAGCTGGGGGGAAACCCAGAACTTGCTGGACTGCATACCTCGTCTGGCCTGAGAGTGTCTGAGGATTTGCAAGGAGAAACTGGAAAAGGATGTCTGAAATACCCTGCTTAACCCACTGCCAATGCAGCCCAACTGTGGGTAAGCAGAAGAGAATGGATGGATGGATGGATGGAGGGATGATTTTTTTGTTTGTTTTTAATGTGACTTAGGCACTCAGAAAATGAAAGGGAAAAGAAAGAAAATATGAAAAATTACACCAAACACAGATGGCCCATTATCATATTGCTAGCTAGCAACAACATATGTCTGTACAGCAGTTGTATTGGTTGTAACAAGTGCTTAACACAAATTGCAAACACCAATGTAACACGAGGAGGAAAAAAAAATCTACGCAGTTACTTTAATTTTCATCACAGTTCCATCACAGTGTAACTACTATCATGTGAATCATGTGCTGTGTTCTTGCATGTATAATGGGGTGGGGGTGTTTGTGGAAGAGTCAATAAAACCATTTAGATTCATCCTGTGGGGACCATGAGTACCCAAACCAGATTTTTTTTTTTTTTGACAATCTGGTATATCTTTTCATGGACCCTTTACAAAGGGCAGTGTGGAACAGTGAGCAGCATTAGCGCTGACTAAAGGTCAAGGGGTCACCCAAATTATTAGGAGAACTTTGAATATAAATGGAGAATTTCCTGGCAGAGATATTCTATTTTTAAGTTTTGAAATTCTGTGAGCACAGTGTAATTACTGACATGTCACTGCACCATATGTTCTGTGAAACTGTAGCAACAGATTCTTCAATAAATCAATAACCCACTCGGAAACTATTATGCTTCCCATGGATCACCAGCAGTTTGAAGCAGCAGGATCTAATAGATACAGTTGGATTAGATGAAGTTGTCCACATGCTGCATGTCAAAAAGTGACAAACAACCATGTTGCAGCACATTACTCACTAACCTCATTAAGAATCTGACAGCTAGCCTTTATTCATATTTATGCACCTTTGTCTTCAGCTTGTTGTTTTTCCAAAACCAGCAGAGTCCCGGCCATCTGGTGACAGGAGGAAAATCCCCTGTGTGGATGTGTTAGACTTGTGTGATCTAATAAATTAAACACAGATATTACAAGAATAATCCATATATTTGCTTTCAATTTTGAGGTTTTATAATAGGTAGCAGCAGATTAGAAAATGTGCAGCATCATTGTGGTGAAATTGACCCAAAATAGGATCAACAGGCCATGAAATTGCCACTGAAACGGTGGGAGTGGGGCCATTTTACAGACTCTGAGAGTCCTCAGATGAGCTACAAAATATAGCTGCTTTGTCTTCAGGAGCAGGAGCGGCTAAAAAGAATGAGGTGAAATATTCATGACCTTTTGCACCAGGCTGCAGTAAGTGAGACTTAAAAATTGTGGTCGCACTATATTATTCAACACAGAGCTGTGCCATGCAGCAGTGAGAAGAGATATGTGTCTTGTTTCCTTTGCATCATTATAGTCCATTTCCTGACATGATGTGTGTTTGACTCACAATGACAATATTATCTCAGTATGTTGTACATACCCACACAAAGTGAAGAAAGAACCAGTTTATGTGATTCTCTGTGCTCTGTCAGACAGCACGAGATGCTGTCTGAACACCCGAGTTCATGCATAATTGATTGACATTATATGCGTGTGAAGTATCTGCTATGTCGTTTTCATCTTCGAGGTAAAAGAGGCATCCAGCTCTGTTGCCATGGACACCCCCACGTTCTTGAGGCTGCCAAAGCACTTACTTTCCATAGAAGTGGGAGTGGGTGTCACAAGCACTGACAGGTCTCCATCCATCTGAGAACTCATTATCACTGATGACTGCTCTGATATTCATCACGGAGAGCACTCCTGGCATGTTAATAAGTTGTAAATGCTCAGATAAATGCATTCACATGACAGTGCTCCGTTCACTGACATATATTAAGACGCATGCTTTGCATTTGATTGAGTGTTAGAGAAACCTCAAGGTCCACTTATTCAATATTTTTTAAGTTTTTATCAACAGACACAGCTAGTAAGATATGTTTCTCTAGTACCAGGCATGAGTGTCTGCCTTTATCTTTCTCAGCTGATCCACTGACCTTTAATCTATTTTCAAGCAGATTCACAACTCTGTGTAGATTCATGGCTAAAATTGTGTGTACACTCACAGAAAATAAGGTCCCTTATTGTACCTTTAAGGGTATAATGTCTTGTCACTGGGGTGGTACCCTACCAGTACTGCTGTTGTACCCTTGGGCATCTGTTACATGCAAAAGAGTACAGTTTAAATTTTGACAAATGGACTCCCCCCTTCATATTCACAATGGTTTAATCCACTGACTACCATTCCCTAATTCCTTTACTTAGCAAAGGCAAACTTACAACAAAAGATGTGTGAGATGTTGTTCTTCACTTCTACCACTCAGTAGACTAAATCGTATTGCTTAAACTGATTGCCTTTTTAGTTCCATTACCTCATCTTTAAATACTGTGCTTCATTACAGCTGCCATATTGATGCAGGGCAACCATAGACATGACGTCTGTCCACAATTAAAATAATTAGAACTCTGTGAATTTTCAACCACTTCTAATGTGGTTTAGTTTGGTATTTATCTCTGATATAATCTTATTGTATTTATTTATATATATATATATTTAAAAATTTCCCATGGTCCCACCTCATTAACGTCTTAACATTCATCAGGTCATTGGCAACCCGTGTAGGGCTAAGATTTTATTTCACTTTAGCCATATGCTAAATAGAGAAATTTCAGAAACTAGAAGATGTTATATTTATTTTGGCATTACAGATTTTTCTTTTAAAAGATTTTCCATTTTGGATTTCTAAACAAGAAAATTCTATAAAAAAAAAAAAAAGGGGGTGGACGTTAACCAACCCTACTCCTAATCCTAACCCTTAGCCTAGATGGGTCACAAAAAAATCTAAACCAGCACAATATATACATCTGTCTATTTTTTTCTTCTGCTTATCCAATTCAGGATCACGGGGAAACACTGAACAATCTGACAAAATCTGTACCTATACCCACCAAGCAAACCAAACTACACCCATTCCCTTTAATCAGTTTCCGTTCAGAAAAAAAGCTGACCTGAACATGGGTGAATCTGTCCACTACAATGTAACACTGTGGCAAATAGTATTGCTCAAGCTTTGCATCATATTACCCAGAGACAGATCCTGACCAAACCATTTGTACTGCTGACACTTCAAAACCATGTGAATTCAGTGTGCAGCAGGTCATCTTGTAGCACCCCTAATTAACAGGCTGATGGTGCTTTAATCAAGCTGATGATCCATATGTATGCACAAAATAATAAGAATAATTGGGCTAAATGCCTGTATCCTTCATTATTCCCATCTTTAGATTCCAGATGTTGTGTGATAGACATGATCTAATGAAAGAAAATGAGGAGGGACCATTTTGGACCTGCATCTGGAGGCTGCACAGGGGAATTCTCTTGAGGTGCCAACACAACATCAGCAGCACCTGCATGAAAACTCCCTCCCCTGCTGAGACCATTTTCACCACTAGATAAAGTGCTTTCATTGCTCCCAGTCTTCAGCTGTATATTACAGTCTGCATGACATGGGCCGTTCCTGGTCACATATCAAGCGGGAGTTGCTGATTATGAGATATAGGGCTGATATACCTCATCATTTTAATTTTAGCATTAGCCAAGTTTAGTCTCCCAGTTAGTGATCATGCTATCAAACATTACCACAATTTGCACACACCATATCTCACTGCTTTTTGTGACCCGTTTTTTTGTTTTAATATCATAAATGTTAACATCAGTTTATTTGAAGTCTGTGATATTTTCTGTATTTAGCATACAACACACTCATATGTATTTATTTCTATTGGCAGTGGTGACATTTGCTGTTTTTAATTAAAATATATGATTTTATATATTTAACTGTATATAGCACTTTTTATATCATATAAAAAGTAATATACGATAAAGGATAACCTTGTACGTGGCTTGATTCATGCGTCCTTTGCAAAGACGAATCTGCCCGACTCCAGCCTTACTGAAGCATCCCCAGATCATCACCGATCCTCCACCAAATTTCACAGTGGGTGCGAGACATTGTGGCTTGTAGGCCTCTCCAGGTCTCCGTCTAACCATTAGATGACCAGCTGTTGGACAAAGCTGGAAATTAGACTCATCAGAGAAGATGACTTTACTCCAGTCCACTATGGTCCAATCCTTATGGTCTTTTGCAAACTTCAGCCTGGCTCTTCGCCTGAATCAAGCCACGTACAAGGTTATCCTGGAAGAAAACTTCTGCTCTGACAATGTTCCCCAACTCTGAGGATTGGTTTTTCCAGCAGGACAATGCTCCATGCCACACAGCTAGGTCGATCAAGGTGTGGATGAAGGACCACCAGATCAAGACCTTGTCATGGCCAGCCCAATCTCCAGACCTGAACCCCATTGAAAACCTCTGGAATGTGATCAA
>VUQI01009499.1:27515-39761 GCA_015106735.1 Paratilapia polleni
ATCACACCATGCTAATTTGTGTTTCATGCTCTACGAATGCAAGCATGAAAAGAAAACCTTGGTGTACAATTAGATTTTTTTTTTTTTTTTGTTGTTCTTTGTAAGTACTTTTATTTATTTATTCATTTATTTGGTTACCTTTAAAGCATTCACCCCAAAGCCCGGTTTTGGTAATAATTGCAAGAGCTGAACAGCTGTTTAGTAGTCTTTCACAAAAGCTACTTTCAGTCCGAGTGGTGGCTCACGTTTCATTTCCATGATGTCTCCATAGCCTTGTGGCTCTCTTCAAAGACCACAAAAAGTATATGAATAAGAAAGGCACAGTGTAAATGGTCCTCCTAATGACTCTCAGCAGGACTACTCGTTGTATCTTTTATGAGCCAGGAAGAAAGGCGCGCATCATTATACAGTGCCCATCTGAAATCCACCAGCAGCATGATGCTCAACAAAAAGAATCCCCTCCTGGCAAATCGGGCGTAATGGGACACATTAGCGTATCGTTAGCCTGTTAGCATGCCCGGAGGTCAGACACTCGCTGCCAAATTCCTGCTGCTCTAGAAAAAGAAGAGCTGACTCTAGATGTCTGTTCATTCATTTGTGAACAGATAAACCACTAGTGTTCTTATAAGATATTAAATGCTCCTTCAAGATTTAGTAGGGATAGCAATTAATAAGCAAATTCACATCTAAGAACAGACATATCTAAGACCAGACGATTGTCTTAACTCATCAAACACTGATATTTATAGACATTCCTCAGCCTAAGTGCTGATTCCACAGTAGCAGCATCGTTCCTTGTGCTTATGGCAAATGTTAATAAAATCTTCAGTATGCATTAGGAGCAAATGTATTACTTTGTCTCTCACTAAAAAGACGCCAAACATCAGTTTAAATCCTTGGCAATACTGTTAGGTCATGAAAAAAAAAAGTGCTGGAGCGAAATTTCAGTTTTACCAACAAATTACTTTTTTAGGTTGATCTATTTTGAGACTCTGGAGGGCATATAAAAAGGTGTGCTTATTTAAAATGTTACCAGTTAGTACTGGAGCACAGTGTGAGTCTACAGAACACAAGAGGCTATTAATGAGTACTGCTGCATTAATTATAAGAAATGATTTATATTCATAGTTGCTAACAGAGAATTCACCTACATTAATGTGTTTCTCCTCATCATGAAATTGTAAGATACTTATCCTCATTCTATTAATAATTGCATTATAAGACAGTTAATAATTTGTAAAGCAGCCCAAGGGACTTAATGTCACTGAGGTAGATTACATGACATCAAGGCAGAGATTAATAGGAAGATGAAAGGAAACCACAGCAGATGATGTAGATGATTGCAGAGAAAGATGGATGGTTGTGGTCAGGAAGAGTTTAATAAAGAGAGAAAAAAACTGATGAAGGCTGTGACTGTGGCCATTCAGCTAGTGCCATCTGTTGCCCATTTTACAGTACTCTGTTGATGGGATTGAAACCCAAAATATATCCAAAATTTGAATCACAAAATGATACGCACCATCACAGGCTGATTGTATGGTGCATCATAGGAAAATAAGTCTTGAATAGTAAAAAATGACCTGCTAGATCCTGCAGCACTATCACACAGTATAGACCAGGAGAGGCTTCGATTTACTAGAAAAGATAAGTGACATTTCAATGCATCACTGTGCAATCTAGTTAGGGGCAAAAGGTGGGAGACTGGGGAATTGTAAGGCTAAGAAGTGCAGGGGCTAGTCAGCAAATAATGGGAAAGTCATCTGTGAGAGATGACTATCAATTAAAGGCACTTAAAGCACTAATGATCAGCAAAGGGTTCCTAATGAGAATATGTGAAGGTGGGATCACATTTCTGGAAGTCAAGTGCAGTGTTAAGATTCCAGCAGTATGCTGAAAGCCATGAATACACACAGGCCCACTCATCACACTATCAAGGTCATTAGATGCTGTAATCAACTTAGCTAGCATTGTTTCAGGGAGAGACAGAGTTACTTTGCTTTAAAGCAGCGACAGGAAACCCTGTGCCATGGTACAGCAGGTGATTACACTAATTAGTTCCTTCTGTCAGCTAGAAGGCATGCTAATCAGTGAAATCGCCCTGTGCAGTGTTTGGGTGAAATGAAAACCTGCACACTCTGGGCTATTCCCTGTCACACGGTTGCTTATCCCTGTGTTACAGTAGAGAACTAGAGACTGTGATCTCAGCCAGCTCTCTTTTGACTGCTTTAAAATCTAGGCTACAGATTAAAAATAGTTTCAAATAATTAATTAGTTTAAACAATTATAGTTATATAAAATGTTTCTGGAAAGCTACCATACAACAAAACATAAATTTCTTGTTAAGTACTAATTCTGTATTAAAGTGCCTGTAAAACAAAATATCATCTACGGTAAGATGAAAAATCAAACACTTTAAGTCGTGATTTCTTTAAGTAATATACCTGCTAGATATTTTCAATGAAGAATGTGCTGTGCACTGTGTGCTTTAAGCTTTAAATAAATGAACCTCGCATTCACTAATACAAAACTGCCTACGAGCAAGCACATATGGTTGGCCACATCAGCCATAGACTTAAGATGACAGTCCTAGCCCCACGGCTCAGCAACCGAGGGGCTAGGACACTGACTTTCCTCAGTATTGTGTCCAATTGGCACCTTATGGTACTGCTCATCACCTGCTGGAAGATGGGAGGGTAAGCAGCAGGTGTGTCTATGCTGTTGCAGTAGCAACTGACTATAAAGCATTTGCATAAAAAATATGAGGTATGGTCAAAAAGTTCTGGGAATGAGCCTATAAATATCAAAAACCTAACTAATGTAAATTTTCTCCTGTTGAAGATCATCTTCAGTTGAACCTCTGGTTCATTTTCAATGTGGCTGTTAATTTTTGATCACTCAGTGGAAGTCCTGTTCTGTTCCCTTCCACCTTCCCTTTGTGACGCATGCTGGAGCTCCACCAGTGTGTAAAAACAACGATCCTTAACTTGATTTTTTTTATTTCTTTGGGAAGGTGATAAAGTTGCAGGGAGGCAAATTAGGCGAACAGGGGCAGGTTGGGAGTGAAGATTGTGTTGGTGTATCCAAAAAAATGTGTTTTTATTATGCTGTGGGCAAATGAATGATGGATTGCGCTTGATGGCATGCTAGAATGCACCACAATTCAGGTTTCATGTTCCCTCTCAGATGAAGCTAGATGCCACAAGCAATGTAAATCCACACAAAATTCATGTCAGTGAATCAGAAGATGATGTTTGCTCTCTATGCAAGTTTGAGGTCCATGGTGAAATCATAGAGCCCACAGTGCACAACAGGGATTATACTTTGTTGCAGATATAGACACAGACAGTTGCAGACACCATGGACAAACATTCATCATTATAATTATACATCTTTGAAATCTGCCTGAAGGGCACATATGTAGTTGTGCATTGTAGTGTAGTGTCTCAGTGGAAGAGTCACTCAGAACCAAGCGAACCCTGGCATACTCATGGATGCCGAAACTATAATACCTGTGCAAATGGTCAGAGTGGGACTTCCAGGGAATGATTTAAAAAAAAAATGGAAGCTGTCTGGACATGTCCAAGAAGATGACCTTGAATGGGAGGTCAATAGGAGGCCGACTCTAATTAACAGGTAAGGCTTTTCATTTTTATGGTTCAGTTCTTGGTAATTTTTGATCAACCAAGTACATCCATTTTGCCACTACCAACTACAAATGGAGCTGAATACAAATCTGGTATTAATTAGAATACAAAACAGGGTTTTTTTTAGAGAGAAAAAAAGTCAAACAGCTGCTGTTTGTCTGAATACAGAGACTGGTATTGAGGGAGAGCACAGACTGAACAGCAGTAGCAAAGACTGATTAAAACATAGCACATTGCTCTGGCATTATTTATTCAATTATTTATGTTACCTTAACTGGTTGTTCTAAGATGGTTTATTGTAAGTTCACTTTGTTTTAAGTATTTTAAGTAGAGCTTGTTTCATGAGGAAGGGGAGACCTACATTAGCTCTTGTAGTGTAGTTACTAGCCACCTCACCAACACACTGTGCCACCCTGTGTGTGACACAGTTGCCAATATCATACTGAATGTTAGTTTCCACACTGTTATGTACTCAGTGATGTTTATGGTTATCACTGGGTTTACAAAACCCATAAATCAAAGTTACATTTAAGTGTTCACATTAAAATAGTTTATTGATGAACATTTCTCTTAACATTTTAATGTTCTAAAATTTTGTCCTGTCTCTGTCCACTCTTTTCTGTTTCCCCTCACCCCCAACCGGTGGGGGCAGATGACTGCCCCTCCCTGAGCCTGATTTCTTCCTGTTAAAAGGGAGTTTTTCCTTCCTACTGTTGCCAAGTGCTTGCTCATAGGGGGTCATCTGACTGTTGGGGTTTTCTCTCTAATATTGTAGGGTCTTTACCCTACAGTATTCGCCTTGAGGCAACGGTTGTTGTTATTTGGCGTTATATAAATAAAATTGAATTGAATTGAAAATAAAACAAAAACATTTGTTTCCCATGTTATTCAAACATGAATACAAATGACTGTGTTGCCTTTAAACAATACAGATACAAATACAAACATCGGGATCACTGCACATCCCTAATTACCAACCTAATTTTGAGAAAATGGGCTTTTGACAATAATGTTAATTATCTGCATGACCACATATGTATTTAAAAACTTGACTGACATGATCAGGTCTAATGCATATCAAAAAACAACTGAAGTAAAACAGCAGCATGGATTGGGCTCAGCTTTAGGAAAAAAATATTGTTTGGGGTGGAAAGACCATGATACCACTGACACTGCACACTCTCAAGCACCTCCAGGTATTTTATTATCCCTGTAGCAACCTGTTCACTGATGACCCCCATTACGTAGCTGGGACAGGGGTCAGGCACATACTGCGTCAAATAAAATGTATTTCTTGACAATCTCACACAAAGCCACAGAAAAAAACATGGAGATGCAGTTACAATTTTACATAGTATTAGTTTTAAAGTTTGTCTTTTAAATATGACGTACAGTTGCAAAATAGCAAGCAGATTATTCAATTTTTTTTAAATTTTAGATAAAATGCAATCGAGTGATGGTTTCCAGCTTTGTAATTGATTAACAATAAATCATGTGATAGAACAAAAAGTATGATACTGGTTGTAGCCAATGAATTCAGGAAAAAAATGATAATGATGATATGGGGTGCATAGCTATACATCAAAAGCCCACCCAATTTCATAGGCTACAAAACAAGTGAAAGGGTAAACAGCATCTTTTAAGCAACAACAAAAACAAGTCATAACCATATGCATACTCTTACAGAAATATATCCAAAATTACAAAAGTTCAAAGAATACTCTTAAATAGTGCACAAAGCAGAAGAGATATTTTCCCAAGGTGCACCAGTGGATTTATGAACTTCCCACGAAGTAGAACAGCTGGAAAAGGTGACTGGGAGTGTACTATAGAATCTCAACACATCTTTTCATTCATTTCACAGTTTTCATGCAAGATCATGCTCAAAAACTAGCTGCAAAAGATGACTCTTGCGACAGTGCAACATCGCACATCCGTTAGTGGTTAAATGTTCTTAAATGTAGAGAATGAGTTTTCACACATGGTGGTAGAAACACCATATGTGACACACAATTTGTCACTCCTGGCCTTAAGTACTTTGTGCTGTTGTGTCAGCAGACTTCTAATAGTCAACTTTTCTTAACTGCTGTTTTTTTAGTTTAGAGATGTACTGTTTTCAACAATACATACAGATTCCCCAACTGTAGCATTTGTCAAGTGCATGATTGGCTTTATTGCTGTTACATCCAAAACTGTCTCTCTGTCTCTGGATCAAGCTTTTTAAGTGCAGTGGCCAGCTCAGTTTTACAGTCACTGAAGCGCAATATCAAGTATGTGATCCAAGCCACTGAAATGCACTCTCTGTAGTTCAGTTTTGTCAGGGCCCTTTGATTTGATTGTTTCTTCAACTAGATACATGTAGTGTGTTTTGCTGAGTTTGGGTTTTATTGGAATAGTGGTATGTGTCAGTGGCACTCACCAACTGTGTCCCAGTGTGTCAAAAAGCATCAGTTTAGTTTAAAGATCCAGCTTCTCTACTTGTTGCAACTTGATAATCAAATCCAGCAGCACAATCACCAATGATGAAGAAAAATACAACCTTGCGCATGAAATGCAGACAAAAAAAAAACCAAAAACCAAGAGACAATTTGATGGTAATACATATCTTATGACCTAGGTGAGCGGTGAACACAAAACATTGCTCTGACACCTCCCCTAACAGCCCAATTGCCTCCATGCATAATGTCCGCTCCATAGCTCATTTTAGCATCAGCATATTCAAAGAGTGATTTGATGTCCTCAATGAACCAACAGTTAAACAGTTAAACAGCAAATACCCCATCCACCTCTGGTCCAGCAAACATTTCAGTTTTTCACCTCGGTAATGTGTGACAGTGGTGGGCTTTCTACAAATCACTGCAGCACCATCACACATTTGAGTTAACATCTTGGTGTGACTTAGACCTTGGCTAACTGGGATGGAATGATACAAGTGATGAAGTGTGTATCACCCTAGTCTTCAGTGGCCATCAAGCAGACATTCTGTTATTTCTATTGTTTCTTCATTAGCAGAACAAATAGGGGAGGATCCTTTGACCCATCTACTTTGAAGCATCAATCCCCAGTTTCTTTCTGAACATTGCTCATCATGCAAATAAATTCATTTTGCATCTTCTGACTTGTGTGAGTAGTGTTTAGACAAATCAACTTGATAACTGGGGATTATAAGGATAGAAAAAGCCCACCTCTTCCTTCTGACCAATCACAAAATGCATCTAATATACAGCATAAGGCATCTGGTAGGGAACTAACTCTATGACATCAATAATATTAGAAATGTAGTGCCGGTTTTTCAAAAGTTGATCTGCATTAATGCATGATGAGAGACCTTTTTCTTAATTCATATGGTGCTATTGTTCTTTCCAGTGACTTAAACAGTCCATGGAGGCCCTATGTCTGTTAAGTTCCTTATTAGCTGCCACTTCATATTTTCAGAAACCATTACTAGTGAAAGCTGGATCACATTTGGACTGAGAACAGCAAACTTTTCTGCAGGTAACAGAAGGCAGCATCAGGCTTAATGGTATATTCAAGCCTCTCTTTATTGTGATCATCCCTCATGTCTCAAGGCTGATTTGCATAAGCCCATCCGCTCCCAAATCATCGGGGCAAATGTCAGGCTCCACCAGCTGCTTAACCCTGACAGCATCAGTGTCCTCAGTGCTACCTTCATCGCTGTAGCCAGTCAGGATCAGGTGCAGTGGTAACTAGACTTATATTTGCCAAATCATTAGCTTGAGCTTCCTTGTTATTAGTGTGACTGATTGCTGGTATTGTTGCTGTTACAAACCGCTTTCTGATGTCAATATTATTGGAACAATGGCTAATTTTTGCACCTCGGTAGCAAGTTAGCATTGATTCATTTGAAAACTAGTGCAACCCACTGTGTAATATAGGCTAATTCGTTGCCTTGTCGTTCAATTTGGATAGTTGTTTTTAATTAGCTAGGCTTTATGGCATTTGTGATCATAGACTGTCCATGGTTGACAGAAAAGAATTCCTAAATGCAAACTGTTCATCTTTTATTTTGCATTACATTGTTAGCCCTTTTATTACCAACCTGTATGACTTCAATTCAGTTTAATAATAACATTTCTCAATGTTATGTTCCAAAGCAATTGGAGTTTTTATCATCTATGGTACATAATATTAAATTCATGCGTATGCAGAGGAGAACAGCCCTGAACAGCCCAGAAAAGCACTTACGAATTGGCTGTGATCTTCAAGCAGCACTGCATTACAGACTGACTGTATTCTGAAATCACTGTTTTGGCTTTAGGAATATTTCTGAAAACCATTTGCAATGAACATAGTTAGTTGCTATATCCACAAAGAAAAAGAAATGTGTCTAAATATATCCAGAAATGCTGCAACATTCCTTGGCCAAGAGTTCATTTAAGATTCCTTAAAATAAGGTCCTTGTGATCTGACAGACAATGTCTTGGTCCAGATAACATCTTTTTTAGTAAAGGTCTGGCTTATTTCAGCAAAACAATGTGAAAGCACATTTTGCACATATTCATAACATGGTTCTTCAGTAGAAGTGTCCAGGTGCTAAAAAGGCCTGTCTATAGTCTAGACCTCTCATCCATTGAAAACATTTGGAGCATTATGAAATGGAAAAAATATGACAGAGAAGTCCCCAAAATGTTAAGCAGATAAAATCCTACATTAAGCAAGAACTGGAAAATTTTAAAAACTACAGTATCTGGGCTCCTCAGTTTCTACACCCTTACAAAGTGCATAAAAGAAGAGGTGATGCAACACATTGGTAAACTTGCCCATGCCCCAGCTTTTTTGAAAAAAATGTTGCTTGCATCAAATTCAAAACGACTGTGTATTTTTCAAAACCAACAAACCTAACAATAAAGCTATATAACCCTACACATCCTTTAACATGTGGTTTAAATAAATGATTAACATTTTACACAGTATCCCATTTTTTTTTTTTAAAACAAGATAGTAAATAAAGAAAGCTTACTGGGTTTACTTAAGGGAGTTTGTTAACAAGACCACTACTGTTAACAAGTGTAACCACCTCTGACAAAAATAGAAAGTGTGATTTTTGTGGATGCCAGAAACTGTAATTTCTCAACTATGAATATCATTTTAATGGAGGTATTATTCACCCCATTTCCCTTGGCAAAGTAAAAGTGTGACTGAGTATGTCTGTGTCATTTGGCCATGTGGGTGTTTTGGAATAGAGTGCAAGCTTTCACATATCTTGCAGGTTATTTTTTTCATTCACTCAACTGTGTTAAGGAAATGGTCAAAACATATAGTGTACATCAGTTATTTTATTTCTTTCATATTAAATTATTTTAAAAATGTCCTCTATGGTTGACACTGGATAGCATCTCTTCTCAGCTGCAAAATGAAGCGATGCTTGCCTGCCTACTTAATACTAAAAAATACTTTTCTGTGGAGTTAATTTTATATTTATTTATTTTTTGCATCGGTGTTAGTTTCCTATTTGTGATTATTTTAACAAAAGACAAAGCATATCACACTACTCTATGTTTCTGGATGAAAGTCTGAACTGAGGTAAATGATTGATAATTCAACAAACAGTATACTGGCAGAAAGGGGGGAAAAAATATAGTTCTTGCACTCAAACAATGATCTCCCCAGAGGCACTATGTATATTAGCCCTCAATTTAAATAACTACACAGAGCAACTAATCTATAGCATCACAAATGTTGGTCCCTTAGCTAGTTAACTGCTTGTCTGCTAGACTTTTAGTGCTCATGACAGCAATTTATACTCTATGAAGTACACTCATGTATGGGCACAACCAGAGCAGAATTTAATTAAACTTAACCTTTTTATTAAAGCACAGAATTAAAAAGGAATTTCAATTCAACTGTACTTGAACTTGAACTGTGGTTTTGTTTTTGTTGTGCTTAAACATTTTACATGTAACTTAGTGATGTCAACATTTTGGTGCTTACAGATACTTTAAATGACTAACAGGGCTCCAGTGGTACCATACATGTACAACAAACTGAGTCCTGGCCCCTACTTGATGATCTCAGGAGAAGTCCCTAGCACCCTCCCACACCTGCCAGGGAGAGGCCTTCCTGCGGTTGCCTCTCCTCTTCCTCCTCCCACTAGCAGCAGGGCAGGCGGTAATTAATTTCCACATTTTAACTGAGAGGCAAAACGCTAGCATCCTGGGACTGAGGCGCATGCCACCAGCCTACATTCTGGATTCATGGGATTAGGATAATTAGCCCCCGGAAGAGTGGGCAGACAGATGGAGAGAGAAGATGGTGGCATCTCGTGGCCGGGGAGGCTGATCCCCCCCAGTTTTTTCTTCTAGCTTATGGAAGCAAAGAAGCTGTAAACAATAGTTTTCTAACTTAGAAAAATCAGATTGCTGAATACTTTTGCCTCACGATACTTTTTTTTTTCTTTTTTTTTTTTTTCTAGAACACATGGTTTTGGAAAGATTTCAATCTAGATTCCTCTGCTGTGGAAAACTGCTGACTAGTTACAAACATGGAAAGAAGGAGGTGATGTCTGTGAATCTGTAGGCACAAATGTAAGCAAGCCCTGTTATTTCTCAAAATGGGTGCCTGCTAATGTGTGTGATGGTTGGGCTGGGCATTTTGACAGCAGCTCTGCTCTCTGCTCTGCTGGTCTCCAGGATCTCGTGGTCACTTAATGAAAAAGAGAGTAGACTTGTTGCAAGTCACTGGTGCAGAAAACAGATTAACTCAGCTGGGGTGTACAACAAAAGCATCACCTCAAGAGGTGGACATGAGGAGAGACAATATAAGAAGGATGTATAATGGGAGGGATGTTGATGTAATGTACAGTATAGTAGTATATGGCCCTAATAGACAATATATAATATACTATATAAATTTTCTGGAAACTGTTTGAAAAAATGGAGGTTGCCTTAAATTTGAACTCTAGACATTTTTGTGCTCTTAATATTGGGTATTGTTTTTAAAGACTTTTAGAGACTACCCCTGTGACTGTGACTTTTAAACAGAGTGTTGCATTGTGGCTTGTTTGTCCTAGCAACACTCCTTTTTTTAATCAATCGAGATGTCTTTAGGCAGCATAACAGCTTATGCTGTGGTCACGATATATGTAGGCATAGCTTAAATGTTGCATGGGTTTAGTCCATTTATTTGAGTTAGTCAGCCCTAAAAGGGTTTTTGTTAGCTCAGTTCAACCTGCAGGAGTTTCTGATGGTTTGTGTAACATGGTTTACTGCCACGGAGGAAATAAATGTATGACGACTGAAGAAGAGTTAATAGTGTCTCTCGATATTACAGCAGAAATGAAGCAGGGAGAAAATCTGTGAAACAACCAAGAATAACAGCTGTCACAGATGATGAGCTCAACAAGACAGTCTGAAAAATACATTGGACACTTCCTAGAGCTTGGCACGGAGTATATGACTGATACACAATTTACTGTACCCAACTGTTGAGTTTGAATATTTTTGATATAAGGATTATCTTTTTTCTACTTTAATGTTATAATTTATAATTAATTACAATTTATTTTTTGTTAAGATTTACTCATTTTGACATTTGAACATATATTCAATGCAGTAGGACAATACACTATATGGCCAAAAGTATTGGGCCACACCTCTTAATCTTTGAATTCAGGTGTTTTCAGTCCCATTTCCACAGGAGTATAAAATCAAGAACCTAGCCATGCAGTCTGCCTTTACAAACATTTCTGAAAGAATGGGTCACTTTCAAGAGCTCACTGAATTTGAGTGTGGTACTGTAACAGGATGCCACCATTGCAACAAGTCAGCTCATGAAATTTCTTCCCTCCTAGATGTTCCACAATCAACTGTAAGTGGTATTATTGCAAAGTGGAAGCGTTTAGGAACCACAGCAACTCAGCCACGAAGTGGCAGACCATATAAATTTACAGAGCGGGGTCGCTGAGTGCTGAGGCTCATGGTGCGTAAAAGTCACCAACGCTCTGCTGACTCAATAACAAGAGTTCCAAACTTCCTCTGGCATTAACATCAGCACAAAAGCTGTGCGCCAGGAGCTTCATGCCATGGCCGAGCAGCTCCTGTAGGTGTAATGTGCAGGTGGCCCAGTACTTTTGTCCATATAATGTATAAGATATAAGTGATAACACTGCACGCATAGAGTATACAGAGCCATTGTCTTTGCCTTCACATTCTTCCCTAGCGTACTGTAGCAGCATCACTGGCAATACTAATGTTACATGGCTCCTGATATGTGTATGTCCTAATGAGTTCTACCACTGGCTGACAGCTTCAGTCATATCTTTTCTTTCTGAGTGTGTTTCTGTGCTTTATGCTCCCCCTCCCTATTAAAAGCATTGGGAAAAAATAAGTGACAGTTAGCTCCAGAGACTCCAGCGCAGTGGTGCAGCATGTCTGAAGCTGGCATCTGACAGACCACAATAGGGGGCCTGCAGTTGTGAATAGGCTGGAGTAGTGGGGGGTGTGGTGGGCTGGCAGTGAAGGAGGGGAGCTGGCAGTACAGTGAAGCCTTTTGACAGGTAGACAGCAGGTGTGAGTAAAAAAGATATACTTGTACCTGTGCAGAATGGCCTGTATCACTCCAAATGTTTCTTATATCGCTTTTT
>VUQI01009500.1:0-12430 GCA_015106735.1 Paratilapia polleni
TCCTTCCCACTTTTGCCAAGTGCTTGCTCGTCGTCTGACTGTTGGGGTTTTCTGTCTAATATCGTAGGGTCTTCACCCTAAAATATAAAGTGCCTTGAGGCGACTGTTGTTGTGATTTGGTGCTATATAAATAAAATTGAATTGAATTGAATTTCAAATCTTTAAAGACCCAGTGTTGACATCGTGTCCAGATGTCTGCAGAGATCAACTTGAGTCTCTTTTTCCAATATTTTTTCATTATTATTTTTGACTTCTAAACACCAGTGGCCACAGCAATAGTAGGCGCTGCTTTTTCAGTAGCTCACACTGTGACACACTGGACTCCGTAGAAGTAAAGGCACTCTGCCCCAGGTAAAGATCTGAGAAATAATTCGCTAAAACCACCTAGAGCTGCATGTTGTGTGCATCGGTGCACAATTATTACGTGATTATTTTGAACATACTATTATATCAATATTTTATATATGTTGTGTAACTTTCATTTTTTTATGATATTTAAATGTTTAATAGCCACTAACAAAGATTAACAGATACTAATGATTAGTGATAGCATGAGTAGGAAAGAGCAATGGTGTGGTGAAAAACAGGATCATGTGTGGAGACATTTGGAAGTATTCTCTCAGTGGCACATATGAGCTTTCAGAACCTTATCTCTACTTAGTTGAATTTGCTCTCTGTTTAATTTTTTTTCTATATCTTAATTCCCATTAAGTACTCTTTAATGATTTTTCTCACAACTCGGTGCACATATACTTTACATTTACGCTGCATATACTGTGTATTTGCATAGCTAAGACAAGACACTACATGTCTATCTCATAAAATGAGACTGAGGTCTATGGGAGTGTCACTGGGAACAGGTGTTCAGAGCGCTGCAGTGTGTGTTTGAGTGTCTGTGCATCTGTGCACTGTGTGTATGGGTGTCACTAGAGATTAGTGGCTTAAGTCAGAGACATGGGGTCGATTATGGAATTACAGGATCATTGGGGCTGCCTATTGTTCCTATAGCCTGGGATCACTGAGTCGTGCGGCCTCACTGAGACAAACACGAAACACGTTCAGAGAGCCTCCTGAAGCAAGGGGTTCACCACAGATCACTGGCTCGAATCATAAGTACTTTACAAACAGATATCTCAGAACCTGAGCACATTCTGCAAAAATACATTTATTTACTAATTTGTCTCACGAACCAGTAGAAAATTGACAGTATGTAAAAGAAAGAAGACATTCAGTAAAAACTTGAAAGTGATATAGGACACCTAAGAAAATGTATAGAAACCTGTGGAAAGAAAATGAAAAATGCAATCAAGTTGGATATTGTGCTGCACTATAATATGCTCCAATACAAAGTTCTGGCAGAACAAGACCTAAATTTGCATAATTTAAAAATGACAATCCCTGGAGAATACTTTTCATATCCTTTCCCTTTAAAAGTGTGTGTTTTTGTGGCTTTTTTTTGGTATCCATTTCTAGTTCTTTGCTCAATTCAATGTGCCGCACTGTAGAAGTGAAATATAAAAGGCTGCCTGAGTGATCAAAAACAAGCTCTAATCATTTCTGCCTTGATCCTTCTCCTGTCACCTTGCCCTTTAATTTCCGCAGAAAGCGCAAAAGAGGCAGAGTGAGTGCAGGCTTTCTGTTTCTGTGCTCCCTGTCCTCTTAGCCTTACCCTGCTATTCACTGATTAACCCTTACCCCTGCAGCCTTCTTCTCTCACCCCTTCTTCTCCTCTTTGAATCGCCTCTAATGATAAGCGGCTATTCTCCTTCTAGCGATAATTTTCTGCATTATCCATCTTTTCCATGCTCATCACCACTGCACATTCATTCGCCACAGAAAAAAGTCATGCTCACCATAACTGCGATTTAATGACAGACTCAGGCTGATCTGATATTAGAGTAAGAGATATATGTGGACATAAAGAGGTATCTGGACTAGCACTGTTAAAACTTGTCAATTAATCCAGTGGTTCCCAACCAATTGGTCGGGACCTCCCAAGGGGGTCCTATGATAAATCAGAACAGGGTCACGGGAATAATGAGAAAATTAAAAAACTAAAGATTTATTAAAGTAATTAAAACTTCTCACTCCTGAGCTTATAAAAATCAGTCAAATCCAACAATTTGTGAAGGTAAAAATTATTTACCTCAAAGCTTGATATGAGGGATCACATTTAGATATTGCTTCACTTGAAGGAATAACAAGTCAGAAATTATGAGAACTATTAATTAGTCAACAGCAATTTAAAAAAAAAGTTTTCATGTTTCTAATCTCTTACGAAAAGAAAAGTAAATACAAAGTTGTCAGCCAATATAAATACGTATTTAGAGAGCCCACCATCACCACAAGAATGAGACCATAAATCTGCCTGTACTTGCCCCAGGAATCCACAGCTTTGACTGTCTAGAGATGGCACCTGCCTGTGATGTGAACTCTGATACTGTGCCGCATGTGTTTCAGCACCAATGGCCTGTGAGTGGCTTGTCCTTGCTTGGACTGGCTGGCATGCTAAAAGCCAGAAACATATGGCATTTCTCCTTTGAATGTACTCCTCTTTTTCTATTGAGAGTAGCAAGAGAAATGATCAGGCTTTACACAAACACTGGCTTCTCATTCAGTATTTCTTTAGAAGCAAATTGGTCATGAAGCCCAGTAACCCAGTCCAAGATTCTGTTTCTGTATCTTTATCTCACCACCCACATTATGATCTCACCCGGCTGGGAGAGAAGCATTGGTTTCAGACGAATCAGCCTATTGTGACATAAAATAAATGACAGAGTAAACAGAAAAGGCACCTCTCTATCAAAGGGGGTCACAATATCAGCCTTGTTCTTTGAAAATGTGGAGGCAGAGCATGTCTGTTTGATTTGTCACGGCACTGATTACCTGCAGTGTAATAATAACAATGTAAGCGGCAACATGATTGCGCCACATACATACGTCAGCCTCTCTAATACCCACAACAATCTCAACTGTGGGACCACAGAGCGCCTGAGTAGCTGTGAAGAAGGGAATAACATCGCCATCTAGAGGCTTGATTCAGCACCTTTCCCACAAGCAGCTCTGAACTAAAAAAAAAAAAAAACTTTTCATGCTCTTCGAAGTTACTCACAGAACTACTCACACACTTCTCAACAAGTGGATTCAAACAGCCACAACAGGAAGCTGCCCACAAAACCGTAGCAAAATACACCTCAAACAGCAGAGAGGCCCTTCAGC
Organism: Paratilapia polleni; assembly: GCA_015106735.1. NCBI lineage: Eukaryota > Metazoa > Chordata > Actinopteri > Cichliformes > Cichlidae > Paratilapia > Paratilapia polleni. Next base: position 3,220 of record VUQI01009500.1, read on the forward strand.
ATCGAAAGATTTACCCACTGCTCGATGAGACTCAGAACTATAGCTCCCCATGCAAGGTCACTTCCAGCCAGCATGCAATATTGCTGGGGTGAGAACGAGGGGAGAGAAAGACAGATAGCAGAGATGATGAGGGAGGATAAATACTTGACACACAGATAACCTTCGATGAGAGCATGCACAGCTTGGAGCTTATCTCAACTGAGACAGGTGACAGAGAAACAATGAAAAATTAAATGGTAAGAGATGGAGGGAAAGCCTCCACAGAGCAGATTTTTTTTAATATTCTTACCTATCATGGGAGCCAGGCGGAAAATATCAGACAGACGGCTGTTCACGGGTTCATATGGAGAGTCCTCCAAGAAATCATTACCTGTGGGAAAAAAGACCACATTATAGATAGATACATAGACAGATAGATACAATTTCAACCTCCTTCTTGTTTTGTTTATCATCCTTCACCCCATGCTCTGGCCTGCATGTGACACGGGTTATTTGGGTCAGTCAATATCCACGCTGGCACATAGCCACATGCTTGATTAGGCAGGTTGGTCAGCTGTGTTGCACAACTGGAAGTCGACTCGCTGGCGATGAGCTGGATGCAGTTTAGGGTACTAAAAGGCCCCCTGCTATGATCAACACTTTAAGATGGCACAGCCAGTGCTAAGGGGCTTCACGCTCCATTACCCTCAAGGAAAGTGATTTGGGAGGTCAAAAAGTATCTCAAGCTCTGTAGGACCGTGTCTGTGAACCAAGTCAGGGGGCCAAATTTGATTGAAAGTTGTGCATGATCACACTGGTTGTGTGCTACTTTTTGTAGTTTTTTTTTCATGTTTGTGGAAGCAGAAATAGGGAGAGTAATACTGTAAAGCTAGAAAGAAAGTGAAGGAGGGTGAGGGCTGATTGTGCCCCCCCTTCCATTCAGCTACAGCAGGAGCTGGAGACTAATCATCTCACAGAGTTACAAAACAGATTAGAAAGCTTAAGAGGAATGTCCATTTTATGTTATAGCTGCAGACCCTGAGGTGGGGGGTGGGGGGTTTGTGGCATCCCCAGAAAAGAATAGGCGATGATGTGCTGCTGTTTAAGCCTATGATAGACCATAACAACACACATTATTAGAAGATAGTTACATAGTTCTAAATCAGTATCTGTATCTTAACAACAAGTTCGGCGGAGGGGCGGCTGTGGCTCAGGAGGTAGAGCGAGTCGCCTACTAATCGGAAGGTCAGTGGTTCGATTCCTGGCTCCCCTAGTCTGCATGCCGAAGTATCCTTGGGCAAGATACTGAACCCCACGTTGCTCCCGATGCGTTCATCGGAGTGTGAGTGTCTGTGTGAATGTTAGTAAGCACTTAAGTATAGATAAAAGTGCTGTATGAATGTATGTGTGACTGGGTGAATGTGGCATGTAGTTAAAGCGCTTTGAGTACACAGAATCTGAGTAGAAAAGCGCTATATAAGTACCAGTCCATTTACCATTTACCATAACAATTAAAAAAAAAAAAAAAAAGTTGCTCTTAAAGACTAAGCCAACCTTGTAAACTCTGATAGATCCCCCAGTAAATGCGCAGGCAGTTCTTCTCCTTCTTCATGCCCCTTTTACACCGGCAGTTGTACAGCGGGCTCTGTTTGAGCGCGTCCATGGCGCTCCGGCACTCGTCCTTGGCTTCCAGGCCGGCCACCATGCTGAAGTTGCTCTCCTTGCCGCCGGCCACGCACTGCCTCATCGTGCGATACTTGGTGCTGCACGCCTGCTCCTTCAGACACTGCTCACTGGCCCGCACGCAGTCCAGCCGGGTGGCCCCGGCACGCAGGTTCTCCTCAGCGTAAGACAACACATCTGGAAAATAAAAGTAAAAGTAAAGAGACCCGTTTTATTTGTCGCTTGTCCTCTCACTTTAGCAGTAAACATTCAAAGCTTAAGCACTTTGCAAGCTGCTTTCAGGGATTAAAATATTACAGAGATGAGCTTTTTATTGTGAAAACGTCACATGTAGGTCGCCACAAAAGACTGTATGAAGCCACTAACTGAAAGCAGTTATCCTCATAGTTAGCTAACTGGCAGTTTCATTGAGCTGATGAAAACAGTAGAGTTTAAAAAATCTTTCACATTCACTGTTGTTTGATGAGGCAGCTGACAGCTCCTCATAGACTTTTTCTTTTTGGAGCAGTTTGGTTTACGCACAGTAGCGACCACACAGTACTGCGAGCAGCCGATGCGTCTGCCAGGCGCCCACTTATTAATAGAGCTCAGAATCTCGCTACTAAATATTTTACCCAACTACATAATCAATCTGAAACAAGGAGCTGGTGGTGCTAATGAAGTTAAACTTACCTAAAAGAGGCAGAAGAAAATACAACACCGCGAGGATCATCGTTTTCCTCTGCGTGTGAAACAAAAACCCTTGTTGGTGCGCAATTTACAAACTTAATGCGAATTAACAGTAGTTAAATTCCCAGGGTACTTCCACTGTGTTGAAATCCATTGAAAGGGTGCAGCAGTGCGCGCTCCGCGGTATACAGAACAGATCCAGCTCGCTTCATGCGAGAGATAATTTCCCCTCCAAAAAAGTGTCCAGTCCTGATTTCTACTGCTTCTTTGACTCAGTACAGAAAAAAAGAAGCGCTTCTTTTTATGTCCTTTTTATGTGCGGGTTTGTCTTCTCACCGCGAGGAGACAAAGACAAGGAATGAGAGCAGCGGTGGAAAAACGGGCGAGTGTCCTCCAACTCAAGCCAGTGGGATGCTTGCGTCTGTGCGTCTGTGCGCACACAGCCAACTGGAGTCCCACTGCTGTCTAGCGCATTCAGCAAGGAGGAGAGTGCCAGCTTCCCCCCTCTCGCTAAAGTACAGTAATCTGATCATAAATTTACAATGATAGACCTTCCCATCAGAGCAAACTCACCCCGTTTTTATTACAGTCTCAGCACAAAAAGTAAATCATGAACTTTTAGCACACTTAACTCACTAATGAAACAAATACTGTAGAATATTCTTTAGGGTTATCCTTTTATTTTTAAGAGCCTTTCCAGCTTACACACCCAGGGAACTAATATTCAAAGGACCACTTATTTAAGTTTTTTTTAAACGCACTATGATGTGCACGTGATTACATTTAAAATAAATGAAACGTGCTCTAACAACTCTTGATGTGTATATATGTGTGTGTGTGGGCTGAGTTCACATTTGAATGTACATAACTGCACTGATGGGGAGAGGGCAGAGGGCACGACCCCTGTGTATCTTTATGACATGATTAATATAGCAACACGTGGAGAGGCTTATATGGCATTTTTTTTAGATGTGAAGAACCTTTTGAACCTGAAGTGAGAAGGTGGGGTGGAGATAGTTCAGCTGCCTACTCACTACTCTACACATTTCAAGCATATGTGAGGCTCCTCCCAATATCATGTTCATACCATTTGCAAACAGAAAAAAATGGAGTGGACTGCTGGGTGTTTGGTAACAGAACATGTCAGAGGTATGAAATAATGTTTTTGATACTTGACTGCAGCCTGACAGCGCTGCGCAGAGAAAAACCTGCCCTCAGTCTGGCACAGAGGAGAGTAGACACTGGGAGACTGTCGCCATCTGTTGGTGATAATACAGAAAAGTCACTGTGAAAAGTAATGATAAGATGCTTCTTACGATGGACAGGTCAATTTATTGTCACGTCTAGAAAAGCCAACAATGTGATCATGATTATAACAACAAGGATGATGCATCATGCCACTGCACTCTTCCTATAGCTCACTGATTGCCTATATGGTGTATTCAGAGGCTAATCCACCTGGCTAAATACATATGTCAACGAGCTTCTCTCTGCATTAACGACTGAGGCTGAATCAATCACGTATGCTGGCGCCCATAGCAGTAAATCAACTGCAGATGCACAGAGAGAGAGAGGCAGAGAGCAGGTTCATTCAGAGATGGGCTGTGAAGTAGCTTATTTGAACGTCAGTGACTAATCCCTTATTGAAAAGGAAGTCGTGATTAGGTTCGTACAGATGAATCAATCCTGTAGGGTTCAGTGCTATGACACAGGCCAGTGTCCACAGCTATTTTATTAAAAAGAGAACATGACTGGAAAAGACAGAAAATGAGAACAAATGGACGACAGGCTCAGGCCACACTGTGGGATAATTGTCTGCTTACAATTTGATGACTTTGCTGTTCTAACGTCTCCAAAGGGAACCTTGCCAGTCAGGGGGAGGCTCAGTCTGGTGATTTATGAAAAAGGCCCTAATCAATGTGTGATATTAATTTTGTTAATGAATGTCAGAATGATGTAGCCCTCTAGTCTTTTAACTGTTTCACACAGTAATGTGCTTCATGGCACCAGATCAGAGGCATTTTTTCCCGTCTCAGTAGGGAAACTAGAAACCTGGTCAAACTCCGGAATTGTATGACAATTGTAGGCAGTGGGTCTCGATGGATTACTCTGAGAAAGCTGACTATGCCGATACAGCACTTCATAATGCTCAACACTCAAGCTGAGTGGGGACTGATAAATGTCAGTGTACTGCCAGTCACTACAGTTAGGCAGCACTTCTCTAAGTTATATTACCAGTAGATACAGGACAGGGATGATGACTCCGAAAAAGAAAAACGTCAATTTAATTACCTACTTGAAGATTTAACACAGGTTGCGTTGTGATTTATCCGACAACTCCATTAACTATCGGGTGTCAGCCGATCCAGGACTTAAATAAATTGCTCTCTGGCCTGTTTTATAAAATTGCGCCTATTAACAATTTCGTCACTCTCGGAATATTCTTTTACCTGCAATAGGCTATATTAAAACAAACAAACAAATGTGTATACATATGTGTCTGTAAACTAACTGTGTCAGCAGGTGCAGGATGGTGCGGGCTAGCTAGGTATGGAAGCCTGTTTCTGCCACACTTGGGGAAAAATGTCAGGTATGTCATAATGTTGGAAAAAGCTCCATTTTGTCAGATGCTTCCTGTGTCTTTCCATTACTGACAATATGTTCTTTGGTTATGGTGCTCTGATGAACTGCCCCATAGCAATCTAAGAGACAATAATCCCTCAGCTTCCCCTTGTGACCTTTGTATTTTGGACTTTTTTGTTTTGTTTGGTTGGGGTTTCTTTGTTCTTTCACTATCTTTTTCCTTTGTCTTCCACTTGCTGGGTAGGCTTTGACACTAAAAAGAACTTGTGAGCTACTGTCTCATTATTATACGAGGCAGTATGTTTAAAACCAGCTGTGATGGAGACGTCACTGATCAAACTCTTATCCATGATGGATAAGCCTGATGGATATTCATGCACCACTTACTGGACAGGCAGCTGAAGACTTTCTCTAACAGACTGATTCAGCTCCGCCGCCACAAGGACACATATAGGAAATCTTTTATACCACAAGCTACTACTCTCTATAATAAAAATAAATCTGTCTAGCAGAGAATCATCTGCCAATAATAATAATAATAATAATAATAATAATAATGATAATTATCATTATTATTTGTAATGGTAGCACTTCATCATCATTTCCACTGCTGTAACAAAATAATTTCCCAAATATGGTATGAATAAAGTATGGGAACAATGGGATGAATAAAGTATTAGAGTATTAAGTATGGGATCCTATTTTTTTTTTAATAAATAAAACATTTTTTTATGATATTTAATCTCAATATTATGACATCAAAAGTCAGATTTAATTTAAAGAAGTCTAATAAAAACAAAACGAAAACTAGAAATTTTTAAAAACAATAAAAATTAAACTGAAAGGCACAAATCTTGTCTGAAAACTAACAGAGAATATACTGAACTCTAAATAAAAAAATAAAAGCTAAATAAAATCATTCCTAATTTTAAAAAAAAATCAAAGTTTCAACCAAGTCACAAGTATAAGAAGCTAAGTCAGTTGTTTAAACTTTCTTATTTATTCTGACAGAAATGGGCTTCCATAAATTTAGACTAGCTAGTTGCTATGCTAGCTAACTACATTCTAGGTTACTTATTAAATCAGCTATTGAGTCCAAATGAGTCTAGACACACTCTTTCAACAAATCCTTTTAACTGAGCAACAGTTAGCAGAACAGACACAAAAAATCAAGGACGGTATGTTTTTTTTCCTCCTTCACATAACTACTGATACCTGAGCTAGCAAATAAGCTAACAGCTAAAAGATAGTTACAGTGCTACCTGTATTTAAAGATGCCCTTTTAATGATGACATGTTGCATCATGTGCTGTTTTATTATTATTACTTTTTTCAGTCAAAGTAGCCATCATCAGATGTAATGAGAAGATAAAGAGTGCCACTGAAAAGTGTAAAAAGACCAATAAGGAGCTTGATGAAAAGGTGAGATGCTGCTAACTGATGCTAATGTGTGACTAACATGTATTTTGTGACTAAATGAGAGGCCATGGCACAGTGTTTAACATGCTTATTACTTTTAGATATAAATGATTTGGTTCTTGAACTAACCTTCCATGTGAATGGTGCCTGCAGTTTATGGAGGTTTAAACTGATTCATTATATATGATGCATTTAATGATCTTGAACAGTCTATGTCAAATATTAGCAGACTAGTTGTAAATGGTGTCAGAAGCTGATGGAAGGTTTTCACTATTTGCACTACATTTCAGAGTGAGCCAGTATAAATATGTTGTGACTGTTGTCTGCTTCAGCTTGAACAGCTTGATATTTTCACAGCTCAGTTCTCATTTCAGTGGTGGCATAGTAGTGAATTTCACTTTGAACTATGCTCCTAGACGAGTGTTTTTCCTGGAACATGATATATGGATATTTTACTTTTTTTGTGGTGTCCAAAGGGAAACACGACATTTTACTCATCAATTTATGCCTTTATAAGACAAAAAAATATGAAATTGCTCATCTCTGAATTCCAAAATGTAAATAGAAAGTGATGACAAAAAACAGGCATTGAAACATTAAGGTCTTATAGTGCCATATTGATGAGCTGATCTATTTTATGATTTAAAACACTTAATCTCTACCATTCATTTTATCAATGATCAATTGCAAGTGCCACTGTAAAAATCAATGACTAATTTCCACTGGATAACATTAGTGAAACCTTTTAGCATGTGTGATATACAATGTCAAAGAAAGGCTCCTTGACCTTTCAGAAGTATTGCAAAGACCACACCACGTCCGCCTGTGTATTATCTGCTGGTTTGAAAACACATGGCAGGGGTATCTTTCTTTGAATATTGAAATTGTTTACATCATGCAGATATGCAGGCTGTGTTTACTGCACAGTGTGTTTACAGCTCTCATGATGTAATGTCTTACAGTTTATGAGAGCTGTCTTAAGATAATTACAGTGTTTATAGGTCTTGGAAGCTGATTGTACTCACTGAAACCGGACTGTGCTTCTGCAGTACCACAGAAAAAAAACAACAAAGTCCCTTCCTCCTCATCAGCTCAAGAAACAAACTCAAAATTATACCGAAAGTTATACCTGAGGCAAGAATTTACCTTCTTACATAATCTGACAGTTTTCTTTCTTTAGGAGTGCACTGTATATTTACCTAAGCTACAACCACAACTGAACTAGAAAAGTCTGAAAAGTAGTTGTATAGATTTAAAGGGAAACCAAGATTTTTTTTTAAAGTAGTCAGAGAAACATGCTGTTTTTGATTACAAATTTCAAATAATTCCAGTTACTAACATTTCTGTCTATAGAGTATGGTATACAGTATGTATACAACAATTGTTCCAAACTAGAACTTTGATCTCATTTCTACCCCTCTGGGGTCATTATATATCTCTCACATATGAAGTATCATTAATCCATCTCCCTCTCTGTACATCTGTCTGTCAGATTGCGTGTCCTGACTTTCCAATCATCTCCTGTATTTGTGCTCCAGGGTCAGCGGTTGTGTGCAGTGAGGCTGCAGTATGACCTGGCAAAGAAATGTGAGGACCAGATGTTAAAGCAAATTGAAGAGCTGCTCTGTCGGAAGAACCACCTCAGGGAGCTGCTGGTGGGTTGAAGCCTGAATCAATACTTACCGCTCAAATTAGACAGGTTATATCCAATATGGATACCTGTTCAGCTTTCATAGTCTAAACCTCACTATTACTCAGTTATTCTTGAGAACTATCTCAGTGCTATATGGAATAAACTGTCTGATCAATTAATCAGTGAATGCACAGACCAAAAAAAAACAAACAAAAAAAAAAAACTGGCACCCTCCAATGTTACTTTAGCCAGAGCCAAAGGAAAATCATCAAATTTCTGTCAAATAAGGTAACACTCCAGAAGTGCCACATTTGCAGCATTTGGAGCATTTGAAAGTAGCGTCAGCCATGAGCAACCTATATGGAAACCTCTATAGCTGTCCAACAGGGCCTGCCTAACAAGTGAGCTCCCTAGCACAAAATCTGTGTGATGTCTGATTGAACACGTTAGGGATCAGTGGAGGTAATAGTACGGTAAATTGACAGCAAGTGAGTGGTCCTACTCTGTCTCCTGCCTACGGCTCTCTCTAACAAGGCAGAACCCTCCCCTAAAACAAACAGTGTACACTGCTAAAAAAAATGAAAGGAACACTTTGAAAACACATCAGATCTCAATGGGAAAAAAAATCATGCTGGATATCTATACTGATATGGACTGGGTAATGTGTTAGGAATGAAAGGAATGAAAATGATCAACCTACAGAGGGCTGAATTCAAAGACACCCCGAAAATCAAAGTAAAAAAATTATGCAGCAGGCTAGTCCATTTTGCCGAAATTTCATTGCAGCAACTCAAAATGGTACTCAGTAGTTTTGTATGGCCCCCACTTGCATCTATGCATACCTGACAACATTGGGGCATGCTCCTAAAGAAAAGACGGATGGTGTCCTGGGCGATCTCCTCCCAGATCTGGACCAGGGCATCACTGAGCTCCTGGACAGTCTGAGGTGCAACCTGGCAGCATCGGATGAACCGAAACATAATGTCCCAGAGGTGTTCTGTTGGATTTTATTGGATAGGTCAGGCGAGCGTGGGGGGCCAGTATCAATTCCTTCATCCTCCAGGAACTGCCTGCATACTCTCGGCACATGAGGCCGAGCATTGTTGTGCGCCAGGAGGAACCCAGGACCCACTGCACCAGCGTAAGGTCTGACAATGGGTCTAAGGATTTCATCCTGATACCTAATGGCAGTCAGGGTGTCGTTGCCTAGCCTGTAGAGGTCTGTGCGTCCCTCCATGGATATGGC
>VUQI01009504.1:3101-20034 GCA_015106735.1 Paratilapia polleni
TGGTGGGGGTGCCCCCCCCCCCCCCCCCAAATTGCCGTCATCCCTCAATGTGGACACACAGTAGGTGTTAATAACTGTGTGGTCTTAAGGGACCATTTACGGCCGTAAGTGGAGATAGTTGACATTGTGATGCAATGTTGCAGTCCAGCTAAAATGAAATTATGTTTTTTTTTTTCTCCTCCAAGATACTGATCTTCTCTAAATAAATTAATAAAAATTATACGAAACTTCTGCTTTTAGCTTTATTTGCATAATTCAGTAATATTGCTGGCTGAAGGAAAGACAGACTAATAGCTGGACAGCAGCTTTTAAAAAAGAAAACCTTAATGATACAGTAGGCAGATTTCAGGAAAAGGCAAAGAAACAAGCACAAAATGACGAGAAATTAAATATATATATAATGATATCTATCTATCTATCTATCTATCTATCTATCTATCATAGTATATATAATCTGTGGTTCATTACAGGTATTTTAATGTGTTTTTATCTATGGTTTCGGCTTGTAGTTTGGTTAAACATTAAACCGACATCCACAAAGGTTAAAGTGAGCTGTTTACAGGCTAAATGGCAGCTAGGCTGGTCAGCTGAAACAGACCTAAAAATATAAACATCCATAAATTCAGCACTGTGGCCCTTTTCTTCTGTACTATCGCTAAAAAAAATGAGCCATCTGTTCTTGGCTTGAGTGCTTACTTTGCAGTACAGGTTTGTTTTGATGTCAGCGCTCCTGCTGGCTCAGCTGTCAATCAAAAACTTACACCATTCTGCCCGCTCATAAGCTTGGAGACTAAATTGGTCGGACACAGACCTCCTAATCCAACGTCGGGAAGCTGGATTTCCGAACCTGTCTGCACATTCAACTAGAACTTCTGAAGGCCTGTAAAGTCGGCTTAAAGTAGCATTACTGTTGCATATGCTGAAAGCCCTTTCCATCCTTTCATTAAATGTTAACTAAAAATTGAAAGTCACTTTAAGAGAATATTTTACTGCAAAAACCTGAAGAACTGTACTTTCAGTTAGTACAGGTCAAGTGCAGTTCTCTGAATCCATGAAGATAAAATACTTTAGTCCTCCCACCCAACACTGAAACTGACTTTAAATGAGTCATGACTCAGGGAAAGCAAACTTTAACAGTGACATTACATCATGTGGAATGCCTTAAGGCATAGGCATGGATTTGGGGGTGGGGAGAGGACACGACACAGGGGACATGTTCTTTCTAATATTTTGAAAAAATGCATTTGCCCACGCCCTCTCTCTCCACACTCACACAAACAATAAAAACATCAAAGAAGTGGAGGACTGTGCACAAGATATTGCACATGAGCAGAAATCTTGTTGAAACATTTCTGAGCTACTGAAGTCCAGGGCTTTAAATTACATTTATCATTAAAGTGAACAGATGACACTTAGAGGTTACTTCCCTAAACAAAAGACACAAAAGTATCCTGATGTCAGACAGAACCATCTGAATGAGTTACACTCTGACGTCTACAACCATCCATCCATCTATTTTCTAAAACTCTTATCCAACTTAGGGTCAGAGGGAGCCCAGATGGCACAAAACACAAACACAGACATACGGACAACCAGTCACACTCACAGACAATTTAGAATCGCCAGTGAACCTAACATGCATGCCTTTAGGCTGTGAGAGGAAACCCATGCAGACACAGGGTGAACATACAAAATCCACACAAAGGCTGCAGTTTACCAGGAGGACACAAAAGAGGGTAGAGGACTAAGTCACATGTGTGTTGACACAACAGGGGTAATTTTAAGTTGAGAATAATTATTTGAAACCTACGTTACATCTTCAGGGCCTTCTAACACATGGGGTCTGTTTTAACCAAAACAAGGAAATGTTCCTGTACCTGAGGCCTCAGTCACAAAGGTCTAGAGACCAATCAGCGACCCCCTGGCAACCTCCAGTTGCTAGGGGAAAATGTGTATTCCCTGACTGGCTGGCAAGTGGCTGCTAGCGGTTGATAGGTGAAATCGGTCGCAAAGAGGGTGCTGCACCAGAAGACTCCTTGCGATTTCTTTGGTTGCTAGCAGATTGCAGTGTTCACCTGCAGTTTGCATGGAAGACGCCGACTTGTCTGCAAACACTCTCTAACTAACCACTGAGCTGTAGTGAAATTTGGAAAAGTGTGATTCAAACTGGAAACAGAGAACGTTCTTCTTCAAAGTAAAACTGGGCCTTATCGTATACACCAACACGTTTCAAAACTTTTACTTTGAAGGTGAATGGTCGGCGTTTCCGGTTTGCATCGCACTCTTCACAGTTTCACCACCTCTTAGCGAGTAGTTGCTGAGTGTTTGCAGGTAAGTTGCTTCTTCCATACAAACTACAGGCGACTGCGGCAATATGCTAGCAACCAAAGCAGTCACAAGGAGGTTTTTGGTGCAGCACCATATACCACTTTGCAACCAGTTTCACTTAGTAACAGCAAGCTAACTCGAACAACCTCTTGCCAAACGGTCAGGGAATATGCATTTTTCCCTAGCGACCGGTGGCTACAAGGATATCACTGACCAGTCTCTAGGCCTGTGTGACTGGGGCCTAACTAAGCGGTTTTGTTGCCCAAACCTAACAAGTTCCCTCTGAAAATAAGTCAGCTCATTTTTAAAAGCCTGAGAAATTATGCAAACTCCAGTTTCCTGGGTGAAAGTCCTGTGTGTGGCCCAGTCATCCACCCCAACCTGCTTCCCATGTAGACTGTCACTCTTAATACTGCCTCACCTGACTTCCTAAGGCCTATCTGGCTGAGATCCCTGAAGGCAAACTTCATTTTAAAGCAAACCCCACAACTGTAAAGTCTCCACTACTGTTTTTTTTCTCCCTTATACTGTAGTTCCCAGCACCTCCATGTACCATGATTGTGCGTACAGCAGAAGAAGAGTGGCTTTTCTCTCAGTCTCTAACTGCTGCCTTGTTTGTCTCACTGAGGGAGGAAGATTAGAAAAGACGCGCACTCTCTCCCTCTCTCTGTCTCGACAGCAGCACGCTGCACTCTGCATAGAAACAATGAGTTTGTCAGTAAAGCAGCTCTCTTGTTTACTTCCCCACCCCCAGTTTTCCTTTAACAACAGGAACATCTTGAGCTCTTCCTTCAGTTCGCCGCTCACTCTGATTGTGCTCGCACCCGGAAACTGGCAGAGGATGCTCATTATCTTCACTCTCTGTTGTTGTTCCGCATGTGTCGAAAGTGGGCAATTATAGTACAGCTCTTGTAGACAGCCAAACCTTTCTATAATGAGAAGATTTCCTCAAGCAGGACACACTGTGTATGTGTGTATAGTACAGCTTGTGTATGCAAATGCAAACTTTCCATTTAATTCAAAGTCTGACCAATAAACACAACAGACGCAGGTTCAGTTGGTGCCGTTTTTATGCCATGAAAGCAGAGCAGCATGAACATGATGTGTTTTGTTAATGGGGAATATGTCCTCTAGAATATATCTAAACAACGGCAAGGGGAAGGATTTAGTGTGGCACTAGGAAATGTTGGTACTGTTGTTTTGCTTTTCAAATGCGGGACGGGAACAGCCTTTTAGATGAAAGCATCAGAGGAAACGGATGTGTTTGGTTTTGATCTCTGTTTGTTGCATTCAGCGGCTCTCTTGAAAGGATTTAAAGTGGTAATCAGCAGGATAATGGTTTGTTATTTTGTCACCAGTCATGGTGCTAAGCACTTATTGCTGTGGTGATTTTTGCACGACATTTCCCACCAATCAATTGTCATTCAAAGCAGCAAGCTTTGTTAAATACGATGACTATCACTGCTCATATTAAATACTCAGTTCTTGTAAAATATCACTTCCTGTGAGCATGGGACTTGAATCATTTAAGATGTGTTTCTCTGGAGATGAGCCCTCATTGTATGTTGTTTTTATGCTCCTAAATAATGAAACTATCATGGGGGGAATGTGCCAGATAAAGCCTGACGGCCTGAAAAAGTCCTTTGTTGCATTATTGTATGTACTATGCTTGATGATTGCTGTGAAAATAAGGAATAAAAAACTAGTTACTTCATAAATGCGTTGTGCTTCAGTTGCCCTAGTTTTTTTTTTTTTTTCCTCATGTAAAACAGATCTAAGGGTCTGAGGAAGCTCCAGGGCTCCAGAAGCCAGTTTCAAAAACTGCAGTTCCTCTAGTGACCACTTGACGCTTGCTACAAAAGAGACTCAGTCCCCACGGACACACTTAATTTTCTCCCATCTTGATTATTGTAACTCACTTATCACATGCATTCCTCAGTCCTCCTTAGCTCATCCCGTATTCTTCCTTTCCTTCACGGGCTTCCAGTGAAATTCAGCATTCATTTTAAGATTTTATTAATTACATATAAAGCCCTACATGACCAGCCTCCTGCATATACAGCAGACCTGCTGAGACCTTCTTCCAGCAGTCAGCCTCATCAATCATTTGATCAGTGTCTTTTAACTGTTCCACGCTCTTATTTTAAATCCAGAGGCGATCAAGTTTCTAGTTGTAGCGCCTAAACTTCGGAACAGCCTTCCTCAGCTCATCAGGTCTCCTGAATCAGTGGTTTGTTTTAAACAGCTGCTAAAAAATCATTTTTATAGGTTAGCTTTTCCTTAATTTTCACCCATTATTTTTGGCTATAGTTCACATCTAAGATGCGCATGGAAGTATGAACTAATGTAAGACCATATGTTTGACTGTGAGTTTGTATGTACTGTATGTACACTTCTATAATGTATGTTTTATCCAAACCGTGAAGCATTTTGTTATTATTATCATTATTAAAGTTATTATAGACTCCCATATTAAAATGCTCAACTTTAGATCATAAATAAACATGTTTACAGAGTGGTACAAAAGCTGGTTTTAGTCTCTTTAGTTAATTTTCCACTCACCTGGTTAAAATTTGCTAAGGTTTAAATTTAAGGCATTTCTACTTTGAAAGGTGGATGCAGGCACAAGGACATGTAGCCAATCGCGTTCTGCTAAGCTACTTCGAGTCACTGAACCTCACTGTTTTTGTGTTTTTGAAGCATTTTTAATGGTCTGAGCAGTTTGTGCTACAAGCTGTGCTCTTGGTATTTCCAGCCTTAGCAAAATAACCCTGCAAAACAAAAGTAGCATGGCTTGTGAATATAGAATAATAAGAATAATGATAATAATAATATAAAAAGGAATTGACTGGTTCAAGCATAGGAATTTGATGATAAAACTAAGGCCTATTATTTTTCTCTCCTTTCCCATTACCACAAGCTCCATCAAAATTAATTAATTCTTATGTCGTTTCCTTCCTCAGTTTGCTCCCAGTACTCCCGCGGTGTCTTCGCCATCTTCGGCCTGTACGACAAGCGTTCGGTCCACACGTTGACATCCTTCTGTAGCGCCCTGCACATCTCCCTCATCACGCCCAGCTTCCCCACCGAGGGTGAGAGCCAGTTCACCCTGCAGCTCCGGCCATCCATCAGGGGGGCGCTCCTGTCCCTACTCGACCACTATGACTGGAACAAGTTTGTCTTCCTGTACGACACAGACCGAGGTGGGTGATGAGAATAAGCATCTTTTGCTTTTGCTTTGAAAGCTTCAACACACGTTGGAAATGTTGTCATGGATGCAGTGCTTGTGAGTGTACTGCACTTCAGTGTGTTTGTCATCTAATAGAAAACCTTTTAAATGTAGCATTTACTGATCTCAGTGAACTCATGAAATCTGCTTTTTGTATAATGTACACATTATCTGAGACTGTCCTCACCAGAAAATCGTTCCACTTTTTTTTTTATTTTTCAAATTAAGCTGTGATAAAGTGTTTCCAGAAAATGGAAAAAACTTTGATATAGCTACTGTACAATGGAACTTTGCTTGACAGCATTACAAGTTATTAGACTACAGAAACAACCTGTAATCAAACATAAGTGAGTCCTTGAGGGATAAAGTCAAAGGGTGGGTAGAAATACAAAGAGACGAGTGCTGCATCAAAGTAAAAGTGAAGTGAGACAGTCCCGAATGGGATAGGCTCATCTTAAAATCCAACACAAGCTGATAATGTATACATGTCACCTCAGACAACTGTCCAAACAAAGACAGGGAAAACCATGAACCTATTTTATCAACAAAAGCATCAACATCTAATAGTACGTACAGAGTTCAAGCACTTCCAGGAAAATATCTGCAACCATATCTGCTTTTTCCATCATACATGCTGCTTGTGGGAGAGAACATGGTGCACATTCACAGCGGGGTTGAAAATGTTTGAACTTGAATGTAACTGGCCCAACATGGTTTTTGTTCTGAAATGTTTTTAAACCCGAGGGAATCCCTAAGCTCAAAAAAAGAAGTATTGACTTTATGATGGAGGTCAGTTTTGAGCATATCACCTGCATGAGATGCATGGCTGGATGTGCAAACCTAATGATTTACGGGATCCAACTGGAGTCACTGTGATCATTTAAAAACAGTTCAGTGTTGGGGTAATGCGTTACAAAGTAACAAAGTTACAAAGTAACGCATTACTGTAATTACAATAAATTTATCTGTAATTCTCTAATTCAACCCATTACTCTTCCAAAATGCAGGTAATTACAGTTAGTGATCAGTTACAGTTACCAGTTGTTTGAGACAGCGCCACCTTAACTACTTTCACACTAAACTGTTGTAGGGGACTACCTGGGGGTAAGTACCCCTGGGGGGATCTCCTGGGAACGAAATACCTTCCAAGGCTGTTTTCTGTTTGCATTCACACTGCTCTGACCCTGGGAATACACCAGGCACTGGCCTGTTAAGTTGCGTCTCTGATGTTGATTTGTTCCATCCTTCACAAGGTTTCAAATTATACCTGGATAGCATTTCAGAAGCAGAGTGTTTAGTCTGCACAGGGTCTTTTATTTTGAAAATTGACCAGTGCCGTTTCTGTGTCTGACTTCCTGCTCTTCTCATCTGCTCTGCACCAGCCTTTCATTAAAAATGGGCATGTATTTTAAACATGG
Organism: Paratilapia polleni; assembly: GCA_015106735.1. NCBI lineage: Eukaryota > Metazoa > Chordata > Actinopteri > Cichliformes > Cichlidae > Paratilapia > Paratilapia polleni. The sequence continues at coordinate 10,077 of VUQI01009504.1, forward strand.
GATGCTTCTAAAATTCTGGAATTGCAGGCATTGTAATAAGTGTGCACATCAGAGGTAGAACATGAGTGAGGTGATACAGTAGAAGGCCAGTGGCTGATAATCCAATGTCATCTCTTGCAATAATCATCTCCCACATGTGCAAGTAACAAGTAACAGTCTCCCACAAGCATCTAATAAAATTTCAAATAAAGGTACTGTGTGTAAAATCTGAGTTAGGTTGTCAGTCCACCTCAGCTGTCAATATGCCGGGTGAGAAGCGTCCATGTCTATTTACTCTGGAGGAGGCTGTAAAACTTTGTGAAAGGAGTCCGATACAGGTCAATGAGTCAGTGAAACTCACTTCTGACCGATACTGAGGTGAATTGTTGAGGATATTCTGAACTTTTCTGTCGGTAAGCGCTGCTGTTTTTGCCACTGTTGGTGTAACTTTCTTTGAAGTGGATCTAACATTGTTGGACTCGGACACTTGGCGAATACTGTTTATCAGAGGGAAAGTGTGATTTTTAGGATACTCAAGCCTAATGTTAGCTGGTATAATGTTAGCCTATAACCAGCTGTTGTTGTTTAGCTGGCTCGTTGTCAGCTGTCAGGAGATGGGAGGGTCACATGTCTAATCTGCTGACAATCAGTAATTGCTACAATATCCAAAATAAATAAGCATTTATGCACGTTTTTCGTGTGTTTAGATCCCTGACTTCAGTTCAACAGATGAGGCTTGAGGTGAGGAGGAAGAGGATGACGTTTTATCCAGATGCTGGTGGCGTTGTCTCTTTCACTTCTTTGGTGAAGGGGAGACCTTCTCAGATGATTAAACATAGATATGATCCTTCATATCTTGAGTCTGAAGGTGCAGGCTCGAATTAAAATTTGCCTCCATGGCGAATGACTACGAGTTCTCTTCTCGTCCGCCTTTTACTACATACGTGTCTGGTCTCTAGTCACATACTTAAAACACAATTAAGTGGAACGGTGATGTCCATCTCAGCCACTGTATTCAGGATGGCGGGGCAACGTGGTGGCTTCCACAAACCGGCGCCTGCTCCTATGTATTTTTAATGAATTAATTCTAAGTTTATGAGAATACATCAATTTGTTGGAAGACGTAATTAAACACGAATCAATGCATATTTATGAGTGCAATATTCAGTTTTTCTATTACATAACCTCAAAAAACGACTCACTGTACCTTTAAGTAAAAATGCAAGAATTAAAAATTCATGTGCAAGTGACAAGTAACAAGTATGGTGCAAACAAAGAAATAAATTAAAAAGACCTGAGATTAACAGCATGAGTTGGAGCACCTGTGCTTTGTGCAAATATTGCAAGCAGATCTGTGCAAATTAGATGCTGCAGTAGCAGATAATAATAATTATTGCACGGTTGAAGTAACAATCAGTAGGAGTAATGGAGTGGGAGGGGCCAGTGCTAATTGTCCTATTCAGGAGTCTGGTGATGCTTACGTCTGGACCAATCACAGTGCATCTGTATTACTCAAAGTTCCTCTTATGTTGGACAAGTACCTACTATATAGTAGACGCTAAAAGAGACAAATTCTAAGAACCACAGTGTTCCCAGCTGCTGCAGTGCAGACACATAATAAAGGTGGGGGGACTATATCCAACAGTTATTAGAACAATATAAAACTTCCTGCAGTGTGAAAGTACCTCTCTATTCTCTTAGATATGTAACTGAACCTTGTTCTTGCCACAACATTTTTCATGGATATTCTCTTTGGCCTTGTTTTCACCACCTTTCCTGTCAGATTTTATAATAATACTTGTTGAAAGAGCACATAAGAAAGATACGATGTATATCCTCCTTTTTAGGGTAGGGATTTGTGCGTATTTGCGGTATGCGGGCATATGAAGCATTAAACGTTAATACTTTTTACTTTATTTGCAAATACATCTCAGGAGGTTTTGTAGAGAAATGCAAGAGTAATTTAAGCAGTAGTGTAACTTATTACTTTTGTAGGAAGTAAATAAGCAAAGTAATGCAAAATTTAAAAAAAAAAAGATAATGTGTCCTAAATTAAAATAAAATTTGGAAGGATGTACGATTTTATACTAAAAATTATGAATAGACATCCAAGTAGTCTTTCAATCAGTAAGACTCCACAGAGCAGCAAGGGTCATTAAAACTCATCCTCTGTGTACATACAGATACTTTCAAGCTGTACAAAGTGTTGTTTTTTGAGGCAGTAACATTTAGCTGGAAGGTATCTCCGAGGTCTCAATCATATCTGTTGTATTTTGTCCTCATGCCCCCTGCGTGGCAAACACAGAGGTGTGAATGGATGTGCTTCTAAAATAATGGCTGTTTTTTGTCCACAGTATGTCTTGTGGCCACCAAGCGATCAATATTGCAGTGAAGCTGCTGTTGGAAGTGTTGTGGACATTGTTGGACCTCTCTCCCTCTGGCTCAGTTCCCCATCTGAGGAAGAGAGCTCTGTATTCATCTCATCTATATGTTTCTCACTCTTCTGTGTCTCTCTTTTTTTTTTCTTATTCTTCACATTTTTTTCCTGTCACCCACCCGGCCTTTGCCTCTCAGTCACCACATACACACCGACAGAGTCAATAGGTTTGTACTTTTTCACCCCTCCGTGTCACATTTCCATTACAAGACAGAATGGATATGGGCTACTGCCTGGATCACATCTCCACATCTCGCTTTCATACATTTTCCAGAAGGTAGTCAGGGGTTTTCATTCTTTCTCTCTGCTGCAGTGAAGATGTGCAGATTGGCTGTACAGGGGCTGCAGAGTAAGGACCATATCAGAATGGCGTCCCTTCAGAACAACTCATTCCCTCCCTCTTTTTCTTATCTGAAGTCATACATGCTTGACTGGATAAAAAGCCTCCACTCCTCTCAACAAAACCGATGTGTATCTGATCAAGTATCCTCCAAAACCACAAAGGTTCCCAGCTGTAAGACTGTGCTGCCCTACAGATTGGCTGGGGACACACAATGTGGCTTCACTTTGTTGCTTGGAGCTTCAATTTGCCATCATAAGAGATTCAAGATCGGCATTACTGAGTGGAGAATGTAGATAATCGTATGGCATGCGAAATTTCAGTCGTTATCAGTCACATACATATCACCAGTAGGTGGCGTCATATGCCTACTAGGACATTGTTATCATCTCATTCAGTGGAGGTTGTTTTTCACAAATAAAAGTAGAAATGAGGGGTATGTTTCAGTTTAAAATAGCAACATAAATCATTTGGATGCTGCAGGCTTGATGTACTTGACTCTCAACTGCGGCATGTGAGTTCTAGACTTGTACTTTTGTTATATTACAATGTTTATTGAATTTTTCACTAGCAGTTTAGTAAGGTTTAGACACCACATCCCAAAGCACCAGACATCCATTGATGTTGTTTTCTGAGCTAAATCTGGATGGCCAGTTGTTAGCCTTTAAAAAGATGTCCCTTTGTGTCTAAATTTGGTTGAAAAGGAACCAAATTACTCCCAAAGTGAACAGGAAAGAGTCTTTATCAGGCTTGAATTCCACCATTCACCAACTCACTTTTATACAATGAGCAATTTTCTTTTGATTACAGGTGTAGTAGATGCCTGAAGCCCTAGTCACACAGGCCTAGGGAAAAATGAATATTCCCCTGTTCCCCATTTGATTGGCGAGTGGTTGCTGGAGGTTGCTGGCAAGCACTAGGTGAAACTGGTCACAAAGAGATATATGGTGTTGCACCAAAAATCTCCTTGCAAATGCTTTGGTTGTTAGTAGATTGCTGTGGTCACCTGCAATTTGCATGTAAGATGCCGTCGTGTCTGCAACTCCAACTGAGCGGTAGAGAAACTGAGAAAAATTTGATCCAAGGCGACTCTTCATCTTCAATATAAATGCTGTATCTTTTGAAACATGTTAGTTGCTGCTGTGAGGCACAACTTTTACTTTGAAGGTGAACAGTCTGTTTCTGCTTTGCATTGCACTTTTCACAGTTTCAACTACCACTTGGCAAGTAGTTGGTCAGTGTTTGCAGATAAGACAGTGTCTACCATGCAAACTACAGGTGACCTCCTAGCAACAAGGCAATCACAAGGAAGGAGACTTTTAGTGCAGCACTCTCTTTGCAACCAATTTCACCCAGTGACAGCCAGCAACCTCCAGCAACCACTTGCAAACTGGTCAGGGATTACACATTTTCCCTTCCTTCCTCCCTATGTTTGCCAGGGGTCTCCAACCGGTCTCTATGCCTGTGAGACTGAGGCCTAAAGGGTGCACGGCTGTTAAAGCTAAAATTACACCCAGCAGGTGTTTCAAAGATGCAAACACATGTGTCTTTGCTATCTTTAATACAACACTTGATTGAAATTTTATTTGGTTGTAAGAGGATTGTGATCAAACAGCAACACAGCATCCACTGCAGGTACACAGGCTAATATAACCAGACGGTAATAAATAACAAAACAAAACAAAACATGTTTTTAGCATTTTATTGTGTGTTGCATGGTGAGCTTATTTTCCTAAGGACAGTTAAAACTCAGCATTGTTTAGATATCTGGCAGTGTCATCTTCAACATCTTTTAGACGTCTTTTCAGCAAGTTCTTACTGGGTGTAAAGTACTTGGTTAGGGTTAAAAAAATTATCATGATTTTGATTAAAATACAGCCTTTTACAACATAAACGCTTACAAAGTTACACTGCAAAAAAAAAAAGAAATCTTTAAAAAAACAGAAAATGTCCTGGTGATTTTCTGCCAGTACATTATCCATTTTTTAACGGATATTTATGGGCATTTATAAATGGTAAATGGCAAAATTCAAAGTGTGCTTAAAAAAATTAATACGGATAATTCCTTCATTTTAAAACAGTACATTGTGCTGTATTTTTACGGATTTTTTTTTCAGAGTACATACACTAGCTTAACATGACATTTCCCACCAGAGATTTTATGTGCACTTCTTTGTACAGCCACTAGGTGTCCACATATTCTGTGTCTCTTTCTGTTTATCACTGACTACACTTGATAACTGTCCACTGAGTCTGCTAGAAGGTCAAAGAGGACATCTACTAGCAACATGACAACTGATAACGACCTTTCAGTGTGCTGATAAGATTAAAAACAGGCAATTTTAAAGTACTTGTAATGATTCAGACACTTAACATGCAGGTTAGCCTAGATCAGTGAAGAAAAAGGCTGAGAATTTGTCTTCCTGTAGAGAACTAACAAGCTAGCCATGACGTGATCCTGAAACTAGAGGTCTTTGTCAGAAATTCTGGATATATGCTTCACAACACAAAAGACTATGGAGTAAGATAATTGGAGGCGGTATCAAATTAGCATGTGACACATGCAAGCCTGTCAGAGCTGATGTGAATTGTTACATTTGTAGAAATACAAGCGTATCTGTTCCATGTGACAGATGACTGACGGGTGTCAAAAACTCTGCAGACACACTTGGAAAACACTGTCAGCATGTGTTGCCCTTTAGTTTGCATTGTGTTCTTGTTAATGAAAGATAGGGCTGTCAGTTTTATTTGAATTTTCTTTCTTTGAAACTTGAACTACTGTTAAAATGATGCTGTGAAATCCTTTTTGTGTTACCAGTGTGAGTGCAGCAGGAAGTGCCTTGTATTCCAGCAGGTGGACTTTCTAAAATTCACAGTTCATCTGAACCAGTGAATGCCCTATTGTCCTCTCAGTAAAACAGGTGGTTTTTTTTCTTTGTATGCAACCATCTCCAGCTAAACACCCAGCAAACATGGTTTGGTTTAAAACTTAGGAGGTCCTGTAAGTGCAATAACTCCAACCACTTCACGAATTCCCAGTTAATTAATCTTTTAATTAACTGGAAAACTTCTGCGAAGAGTAGACGGATCAACTGAAGGGCCAGATGCATCTCTCAGGTCCTGTGTCAGGTCTCTGCTGGATTTTTTTCCTATTGCTTAAGGACATGACTTTCAGATACTGTTCATCTGCTGTAGATAGTTTTTTAGGCCTGCCACTTCTTCTTTTGTCCTCCACTTGTCCAGTTTCCTCAACATTTTTAAGAACACACTGGACACCATGGTGCGACATATCGGCTTTTTGACTAGTAGCTATATTTAGGAATCACCATGTTGGCTCAAAAATACTATTTTATGCCTGTCAAACTGTGTTATCATTGGCATTTTTCAACAAAGTAAAGATACAATTTAAAATTGGTTCTTTGGTAAGTTTTCTTCTGAACACAACAGTGGTTCATCTCTTAAGTTAGGTGCTTTTTTTTTTAATGCTTGAATGATTCATAGGTCAGTGTTAAGTGGCTTGACAAATAAAAAACAATCCCCTGAAAATGGTCAGGTACAAGGACTGGACTGAAAACAGGTGAAAAAGCAGCCAATGTCCAGAGAAAAACTTTGAAAGACCTTCAGAAATCCTGGAGAACTGTTGCTGAAGACCACTTTAAAAAATTACCAGACATTCTGGCTCCTTGGAAGCAAAAGTTAAAGAAATGAGTGGTGGCTCAAGACTTTTGCATAGTACTACATCTCTTCCAAAGAACACCTTAAATAAAAACAATTTGAATCCAAGATCTCCTGCTCAAATATTTTTCCTGTTTTAGTTACAAAACAGAGAAAAACTAGTGTGCCACAATAAATGGATAATCGTGCCATTAACTATCTGAGAAGTAATGTTTGGAAGAATAAGAAACTACTCACTCTGTGCCTCCGCAGACTTACTTTCATAGATAAAGGTAAAGGTGCATGCTGGCTTTGTGAAATTGCTCACACAGTTCGACAGAGGCACGTTAACAGAAACACGATCACACTGGATTTTGCAAGGTTAAAATTCGTCTGTGCACTGAAGCAAAAAGCAGGTGGGACAGATGAGCAGCATGGGTTGGGTAGCAGCAGTCCACAAAGTTGAAAATGACACTTTATTGTTGTTACCTTCTCATAATGTCCTTGCTTTTTGTGCAGACAGTACCCCTCATACAGTTATATATAAATAACGATATGAACAAACAAATCCAGGCTCTTTCTCAAAGTCACCCTGTTTCTCCCTGAAATGAATGAGGACCCCATTATTATTTGGCCTTAGACATGGAAAGGAAAGTCACATACATCAGTGTTTTATTATGTGTGGTTGAGACTGCAAGATCTTGTTTCCATAATTTTCAAATATCTAAAAACATTCAGGGTTACCATATGAATTAAGTTGTATTACACAAATACAGAATACATCCTCGGTCCTGAAAGTGTGGCCCGTGGACCTCTCCCAGTCCTTGGTAACATACATTCATGTTCATAAAGTTAACCCAAATGAAGATAATCCAGTGAAAAGGCACTTAAAAAACTAATGAATGTAACAGTGCTGCACAGTGATCGCAGGAAAACTAAGTAAGACACAAGCAGCCCAAGACTGCATACCTCGGCCCTCAGCAAAATGACCAAATCGGAATTGGCTCAAAAAGTTAATCACTTCTAAATGTGGCAACCTCTAGTAAAATTTTCATGCAATCTGTAACTTTTGTAATAACCCTGCTAAAAGAAAAAATCTAAAAACGGACAAAGTGATTCAGTCACATAACTTCTTTGACAGCAGTAAAAACAAGACCTCAAAGACAGACTTGGGAAATGGAAGGAGACCTGACAAAGACGGAGGGGGAACACACAGGCTTTATACACACCAGGGAGAGAGATAATACGGCACAGGTACACTCAATCAAGACAACAGGGGGAGGGAAAAGGAACAAAGAAAGACATATGAGTATCCTTCAAACTTTCCTTCAACTAACCTCCAAAATAAAAACTGAAGTAAACTGAAAGAAGGAGAACAACCAAGACAAGGGAAACACAGAGAGCATATGGAAAAGTTAAAGATTAAGGAACATTAGGGCAATACCAAAACCTAAGGTTACAGCAGGAAACCTGGATCATAATAAACCTAATAACAAACACCAAGACACTCTGAGGAGTGATAGAATCCACTACTGCATGTTTCATTCATCCCTAGTTTGTGTCAAACTATGACATAGCAGTGCAAAACCAGACCAAGGGAGCATTTCTCTTCAGTTTCAACTCTTCTGTTCTAGCCATCATAGACAATAAAACTTTCCTAACAGCTAGTTTAAAGGAATCTAATACCCAGCTCAGCAATGATAAAAAAAAAAAAAACTATAACAGCACAAAAGTGAGCAACATAAACCGCCAGCTTCAGAACAGACGCATTAGAAACACCAACTAAAAAGGGTTTAGTGTGTATTTTTCTTCTCAATCATATATTGACTTCCTATGTAGGCAAAACTTTAAGAAGCAATGTAATACAAATGTTTCTGTTAATTATGGTGCAGTTTTTCAGATGGGGTGTATTTGCTGATTTAGTTGAAGTTTATACTACTGAGAGCTCTGTCCGTGGTGCTGAAATCAGGCTCCAGCCAGCAACGTAACCCCCTCGCAGACATGCGCTCCTTTCCATCAATGTAATGGCATCTGAATGTGTTGGCTTCATGTCTCAATACACACCCTGGTCCATTTTCAGCAAACGTCTCACTTTTAACATAGCACAAGTCTGAATGCATGCCGTCACATCCACAGATAAGCACATTATTACAGCTGCACTTCGCTCCTGCATCTTGAGTTGCTCAGCTCACCAAAAGATGAGAAAAAAAAAAACTTGTGGAGTGAGACACCTGTTGTTAGACTCTTTCTCACATGACTCACATTTATCCCATGAAATCCTCAGAGCACCGATGTAACAAAATAAAGCCCCCAAGTTATGAAAACGCTGACCTTGTGTATTATTATGTGCCACTTGATGTACTGTTAAATCTTCTGTGTAGCACATAATATCGTGCTCATTGCTTGGCTCCTAATGCTGCTCTTATTTGGCACATGCTGTGGCTTGGCCTGTCAAATTTGTGGGTATGTGTGAGCAAAGCTGTGAGGAAAATGAACGTAGAAACAACCTGTGTCTGTATGACAGGATGCCGTCACTTCAACACGTTGATGAAACAAGCAATTCATTTGAGATTTTATTGTTTTCTTTTAAAGTGGAGTGGCGAAACCAACACATTTCAGAAGGTGCTTTAAACTTTAAAGGCGAACGTTCTCCATTTCCGGTGCACTGAAGTTGAGCGTTTGGAAACGTGTTGGGTTCAGCAGTAAGGCACAACTTTTACTTTGAGGGGTAACGTCCTCTGTTTCCAGTTTGCGTGGCAAGTGGTTACAGCTTGGTGGTTAATTAGTGAGTGTTTGCAGACAAGCTGGCATCTTCCATGCAAATGACATGCGACCGTGGCAATCTGCTAGCGGCCAAAGCAATCACAGGTTGTTAGTGCAGCACTCTCTTTGCGACCGATTTCACTCAGCGACAGTCAGCAAACAATCCCCAACCTGTTGGGAAGACACATTCAACCGGAGGTTACCGGGGGTCACCAGCCAGTCTCTAGACCTGTGTGACTGAGGCCTAAACAGAAAGCTTGAACAGCAGATTGTTGGGGCTTCTGTACTCCCCCTGAGTGAGTAGGCCTGCAGTGACCATATTAAGGATATCCACTCTCATTAACATCATACAGCGCCAAGAGGAGTAAAAACTATCTGGATTATTTGTACATATATTGACCTCATTGTTTATCATGTTTAACATGAGCATCCATCATTTATATGACAGAAAATGACAGAAAATAAGGGAAAGTATATTAAGTCCACTTTAAATGTCTAAATATCTGTTTATTGATCCCAATCAGCTATTTGTTTTAAATTTATGTATTTTTCATGCCTTGTACTTTTATTTTTTACTTCAGTTTTCCTCACTCCTTCATTTCCCTGACCACCTTTAGCTGATTATATAAAATCTGTTTTGCTGCCTTGTACAGCATGAAGGCAAATTTCTGCACAAGCATTTTTCACAGACCTAAAAATCATGAGTCCTTATTTCTGCACTGGGCTGGAAAGGCAGAGTATAAATGCAGAATCACCAAAAGCTCAGACTCTTTTTTTTTTTTTTT